>CATKHJ011294806.1:0-11173 GCA_949750685.1 Vernicia montana
TATTTTCTGGAGGACAATGTTTATGTGTTATTCAAATTCACATTTTCTTTTTGGGATTAAGTTAATTAATCTCTCAAAATAAACATTGTAAAATATCTGTTTGAAAGAGTTTCTATTTTGTTTGCATTGTTGAGAGCATAATACTCTTTCAAGTCATGTTTCAAGATATTAAGGACTAGTTTGGCATTTCCATTTCTATTAGCAGCTTTAGTGCCAAAATTTAAGAATAATTCGTTTGGTCCAATATACGTATACCATTTACTGTTAGTTTATCTTTTTATTTTTTTTCAAATTTATACTTAAAATTTATTAATTTGAATAATAAAAACTCTGAATAAATACTTCCACTATTACAAATAGTAGATACAAGAGAGTCTTCTCCATATTAAATCTAGAGGCAATACAATTTTAAATGAGATATCGCAAAAATAGTGGTACTCAAAGTATTTCTCAAAAATACCCCAAAGTATTTTTCTCACTATTTTGTCACTCCCCTTTTTAAGAATTTTTTTCCCAAAAATACATAAAACTCTCTCTAAAATATTTCCTTCAGAGAACTCCTTTCTCTAGCTTTCTCATTGCTCACTTGCAACTTTTATTTTTTGCCTTCCTCTCAATGCCTTTTATAGACATCCATCAATACGAATTTATCAACAAGTTGGTTGATGGTTAAGCGATGCATTAAAGCACCAAAAATTGGTGTTGACTTTTACTTTTTTTTTTTTTTTTAAATTCCAAGTATTTGGTAAATCCCTCGCTATTTGGTAAATCATTATGAGGGACCCACAACTAACAGGTTAATCCCTCGCTATTCTTAGCATAGATATTTGGTAAGTATTTATCTCATATAATCGTACTTTGTAAAATATTTTAGACCACTTTCAAAGCTCCCTTTGGAAGGTACGAGAAAGGGTCTTGGGAGATATTGGCCAAGTTTCCTTGCTGAGGAGGGAGGTTGCAACTTGCAAGATTGAGGCATGTGACCATAGAGGTCCACATGATAACAACAAATGTGTTACTAATTGTGGGCAACCAACCCAAAGATGGTAATGCTTAAACAATATTTAATTTCCCACATAAATATTATATTTATATTTATATAATTTGACAAAAAAATATTATATTTATATATCCATTTTATTAAATTTTCTTTTATTTTTTATTAAACAATATTTAGTTTTAACCATTTTGTAGGCATGTGTTGGTAAGGAGAAATGCACAATTATTAAAGTTTCTGAAGATTTATTTAGGTCTACAAATTGTGAGAATAATGCTGTGAATACTTGTTGAGGTTTCATGCTTATAAGAGGTTGTTGTTTTGGGTTAATGTTTGCCTCATTTTCTTGGTCCTTCATGGTTTTAATTGTCTTTAAGCTACTTCATTCCTCAATCACCTCTCATTTTTTCTCTCTCTCTTTCTATTTCTCTTTCTTTCTTTCTTTCTTTATTGCTTTTCTTTCTTTATTAAGAATACTCGTCACCCTTTTATCATTAATTTTCTCTTTCATTTATACTAGTTTTAACAAAGATTCAAAAGCTTAAACTTGTACTTCTCTCTCTTTGTATACTTGTACTTCTCTCTCTTTGTATTTGGGTTTTCTCTTTTTCTGGTCTGTTTTAAAGCCTTCAAAATCCATCTTTCCTTTTGTGGGCATCTGGGTTGATTCTGTCATTTTTTTTTTGTTTTTCTTCTACATATATCAAAATCTGTCTTCTATGCATTTTTTCTATTTTGGTAATTAATTAATTCAACAGATTTCTTATCTTAATTGGCACATGAGTTTTCTCTAATAAGCAGAGTAATTGCTCCTCTGTTTTTTCAAGAATCTATAATTACAACCATGGAAGTTCATATGAGCAAGAAACTAGCTGAAGCACCTTCTTCTACTATTAATCTCAACAACAATTTACAATACACAATGGAATTGAGCTCATATGAAGTTGCCTGCAAGGTTGATAAAGATTTGCAATTATTTGATACGAGTCTTCAAGTTCGTATGATCATGTTATCAATGCTCTTGCTGTTGGTGTCGAGGTTAGAGCTCTTTTTTTCGACTCTTTAAAAGAAGTTACAGAATGTCTTTTAGAAATGAATCAAGAAGTTGTTAAAGTAATTCTTGAATGCAAGAAAGATATATGGAAGAATCAAGAATTATTCGAACTTGTGGAGGAATACTGACGTGAAGGCCTTTGCAAAAAGGTTCCTGAGCCGTCTAGACAAGCGGCGGGTCAAGCAGAAGAAATAGTGGCCTGGGGCAGCTGGGATTTTGGGCCCTGCGGGTACTCAATCCAAAGGAAGATGGTCCTCTGGAGATGACCGACGTCATTTTTTTTTGCCAAATTCCATCGTTTGGGCCCCTAAATTAGCCGTTTTCTATTTATGGAAACTTTTCTATTTGCTTGTAACTTTTGGTAGGAAGCTCGGATTTAGGCAACATCTGTAGCGTTTTCCTTATTTTAATCTTTATGCTATTCTGGTGTATTATTACGAAACTGTCATTTTTGGCAGTTTCTATATTTGTTCCCGTGTCTAGGGTTTCGGGACTCCTTTTTAAACCTCTGCTTTGCCTGTTTAGGGCATAAAATAATATTCAGAAAAACTTAAACCCTAAATTGGCTTTGCCTTTTTGCTTACGCTGCGTCAAATACTTTGAGAATAGTTTGCAGACTTTAGATTTCTGTACTGCATTGGAGAAATGCTTGAAGCGTGCTCACGATACCCAGTTATTTATTCTTGTGGCACTACATCAATTCGAAGAAGAAAATGAATATGGAGGGAATAAGTATGAGAAAATATTAGAGGGTTTAAAGAATTTCAAATCTGTAGGCAATCCTTTTATAAAGGAGTTTTTTCATATTTTTCAATATGTTTATAGGCAACAAATATTAATGCTTGAGAAATTGCAGCTTTGAAGGAATAAACTTGACAAGAAACTTAAGTACATTCATGCTTAGAGAAAAGTTTCAAGTATAATATTTGTTTTCAAGCAGCATAATAATTTGGGCTTGCCATTCCTTGCTTCATGTCGTTTCTAGTTTCTGGTCTTGCTGTTGAAGTGGCTTGTCCAGGTTCAGAAAAATTGCCATAGTCCAGTTTAACATGTGAGAAGGTTTTTGGAGGTAGAAAGAGAGAGAAGTAAAAAAATTTTAGAGGGAGAAAGGAAAATTGGAGATGAAGGGTATTTTTGTCAAAAATACCCTATTTTATATCAAAATATTATTTTTATGGTTGACTAATGGAAAATAGTTGAAAATTTTAACAGAAGGACTATTTCATTTAACGGAATAAAACCACAGGGACTAAATAGTGACTTTTTCAAACTGCTGGGATGAAGTCATTATTTTAAGTAAATCTTAGGGACTAAATAGTACTTTACCCTATATTTATTAATATTAATAACTAGTCGGATCTTCGTACTTTGCATGAATTTAGTTTTTACTATATTATCAAATTCTTTATAAGTAAAAGTATAATAATTTTATAAATTAATTATTTTTATAGCAATTCATCCTTGACTTAACTCCACTTTGTATCTCTTTGTTACAGTTAAAAAGATCTCATATTGAAATATAACTAGAGGTACATATCAAGTCTTAATATAATATTTGAATCTCACCACTCATCAGCTTAAATTTTGGGTTGAATTTGCAGTTTCTCACATGATAGAGTGGGTGTTAGTTAAAAGATTTCATATTGTCCTCACACTACTATAAGCTTAAACTTTTGGATTGAATTCGAGTTTCTCATACTTTCATGTATTAAAAAAGAAAGGAGAATAGATGGAAATAAAAGGCTTGAAATATGACAGTTATTCTCATATTTGTATTTTTTTTAGAATTCTTGGTAAAATTACATATTTGGTGTCTCAACTTGGCAAAAATTAACAATTGAGTGTATCAATTATCTCAACCTATTAAAAAATTACAGAGTCGTGATTTAAGTAAGTTACTAACTGTTGACCTTGTACTGACTGTAGATGTGAAAGAAAGAGAATGAATTTGTGAAACACGTTGGATTCCAATGTATTGGGTTTAAATGACATGGACTGCAACAATAAAATGACTTGTACCCATTATCATCCACCACCACCATATACCTTTAATCTTCTTTAACCTTACCTGTACACCACCATCATACCCTCCATTTTCTTCGACCTCATCATTCTCCTTTAACAATCTTTTATCTTTTTGTGTAAATCTATCACACAGTTTTTTTCTCTATAAAATCAATTTCTTTTTCTCTTAAAAGGAAAAAAAATGTTAAATAAAAAGAAAAAAAAATCACAAATGATGTTGAAGGAAAAAAGGGAAAGAATATATGGAGGAAGGAAACAAACTCTATCAATTAGATATGAAAGTAAGGTGAAATCAGAAATTGAATAATAGACCACTTGAGAGTTCAAACTTCAAACTTAAGTAAGATTTCATATATAGAAATAGAGAGAGAATAGTGAAACCCATATGAAAATTTGGATTTGGAGAAGTCATGGAAATGAATTTGATGAGTTTTAGATAAAGAATATGAAAGAGTTTACGGAGAGAGAGATGAGATCGACCGTGTTTTTGTTTTTGTATTTTTGTATTTCTATTTTTTAAAAATTTGAAAAGACTAAATTCTTTTATTTTAATTAAAATTTTAAAAATATGTTATTTAATTTTGAATCGGTCCTACTCTATTTGAATCAAAAACATAAAAACATTTAATTCACGTCAATAGTTCTAAGCTGGAAACCTGCTATAACACGACTTTGTAATTTTATAATATGTTGAAATACTCAATTAATACTTTTGTAACACTATAAGAGAAAATACGCAATTACCGACGGACTTTACCGACGGAATCAAAACCATCGGTTTACCGATGGAGAGTTGTTGAAAAAAAAAAAAATACATTTACCAACCGTTTACTGACGAATGCAAGGACATTATTAAGTCAATAATATTATTAAGTCAATATATATATACTAAAATTTAAATTTATCATTATTAAGTTAACTGTAAGGACATTATCATTATCAAATATATTGCAAAATACATATTATGCTTCCTATTAAATTCATAAATAAAAAAATTGCTACTAATCTTAAGAATTATGAATCCGTGAACTAAACGGGATATAAAAACTAAACTAAAGCTGTTATGGATGAAACAGAATATAGAAGCTTTAATTTGTTCAGCTACTTGTAATAAGTGTACCTTACAGGTGATATCATCACCCACAAATGGCATCTTTTTGTTTCTACAAAGTAATTGCATAGGCTTGGAATTTAATTAAAGACTTCTCCACCACTATAGTATGGACCTGAAAAAAAAAAAAAAAAAAAAAAAAAAAAAGTAACAAGTGCACTATACACTAGACAGTTCCTTCCTTTGTTGGCTAGTAGCTATTTCTGACTACAAATATGAGACCAATGATACAAGTTTCACAAAATTATAGTGGCAAGCATCCTCGGCTCTAATTCTTTCTGTATTTGCTCATATTAGACTCTCAGACATTTTGGAACCTCCAGTACATTTTTGCCACAGATGCCATCTGTCACTAAATCAAATTAGCACATATTTTTAAGATTTAGCGATGGAAAAATTTGTCGCTAAATCGTATTTTATTTTGGTAGTGACAGTAAATTAGTTTTTATTTACAGTTGAATCTCTCAACATATGAATTTTTTTTTTTTGGTTTTTAGTTTGCAAACAAATTTTTTTTAGAATGAAAATTTATGAGCTAAGTTTAGTACTGTAAATTGACAATCGAATTTTGAATCACTGCTAATTAGCTATAGTTATTGGAACTAAAAACATGAAGATCCCCTCTAAAATTCTTTGATTATTGTACAATATTATCAAATTGAAATCTTACTTAAAATTAAATTATCATCAAATATTTTCATTTCTTGAATCCTTGATTATTGATTTGTATATTGAAATTTATAGTTTATGAAGTTGACTTTGATTTTATTTTCGTACATTAACAATTATATGTTCATATTGTATTACTCAATGGTAAAAATTTAATTTCACTCGTGCAACACACACACACACACACACACATATATATATATATATTACTAATTAAGTTAATAATGTAATGGTTGAGTACCTACTTTATAATAATGTAATGGTTAACTATGATTTAAAGGATATATGATAAAATGAAAGAGTGTGCAATGTTCATAATTTATAAAATTATTAGCCAAAAAACAACAAAAGCAACGGACGTTAATATAAAACTTAATTTTGAATTATGAAATTGTAATCCCTTAACACTTTCTCTAAATAAATAAATAATAAATAATCCCTTCATAGTATTTGAGACTGATCTGAAACCTTCAATAGTTAGAACTTAATTAGGGTTATAAATTTAGACGGTAACGCATAACTTAATCTATCCAATTTAAGTATCGGATGAGTTAGGTTAAATTTATTATAGAATTTTAATTTGAGTAAGAGTAATTTAAGTCTAAATTATAAGATAGGGTCTGATTTAAACTAATAAAAATTCATGCAATATAATTGTCACACCCCACTTCGAGCGGTGCAACGGTCATAGGGCATGAGTAGGCATAAGGTCACCAACCACCTGTAGAACCCATAACATGACTTCCACACAGCTAAACATATAATTTATACCCAAGATCTCAACCTGAACATACATATCCATACATACATAGGCATTCTCATAACAACACATTATCTTACTCATATCATCTTATATCACATAGTTAATACATATAATTAACCATTCTATAATACTAATAAGGCCTTGTTGGGCGGATAAAGCCTTGCTGAAATTGGCTTGTTGAGTACTGAGGGTAAAGTTGAGGTTGGCTTGAAAATTCTCCTCTTGCTTTTTGAGGAGGTTGGTGAGGAGCGCGTTCATGGTATCCATGTTGATTGGGTTGGCCATCGGTACCTTCCAAAAGAAAAAGAAAAGGGAGGGTAAAAATTTACACTGAAAAAGGATATGTAAATGCAATGGTTTATCAGGAAAGGATTCCCTTCACCGAATTTATTGGTTGAGTGGTTTTTTGGGTGACGGATCACCGATTTTGATTTACAGGGTGATAAGACTTGGTTCGAGGCATAACCTAGACTCGATGCTTGTATGCATGGTTATGTCGTGATGCATGCCAAAAAGGTTTCATGGGTATATGCACAAGCTCTCATTTATTATGGTTCATAGAACTTAAGGTCAAAGGCTAAGGCTTTTATATGCACAAGGGTGAAAGGTGGCTTGGTTTAGGGTCCCCGTCCCACTAGAGCATCGATATACCTAACCACATGTGAGTCAAAAAGACTCGCGTGAGTCCAACAGTACGAATTGCTCGTTACACCACCGAAATGATCGGGGATTCGTCGCTTGGTGGAATGCTTTCGCTATCTCCCAACATACTCAAAGAGAGTTTTCGAGCCAATGCTACTTGCCATCCAAAAGTTTTCCTAAATCTAGAGTTAGGCAAGGAGCCTTTATTATGCAAAGTGAAGCATGAAAGTCAAATTAAGTTTAAAAGCCAAATAGAGATTATTTTTGAAAAAATTTAACCAAATAGTAATCCTCTTATTTGCTTTCCTTTTATTGAAAAAGGGTGGCAATTAGTCCCTAGCGGAGTCGCCAACTGTGAGGCCTCGCTCGAACGCCCCTCCCCTCGCTCGGAGAAAATGAATGTGCCTTAAGGAAAGGCTAGAGCGATTTTTAAGGGAGGTTAAGGAACGAGTTTTGGTGCTCACGATTGGAAGCGACTATCGCATCAGAAATTGATTTTTGATTTTTCGAAAAGGATTCAGGAGTCGCCACCCTAATTTATTTTAAATGGAAAAACCCAATTTGACTCCAATTTATTAATCTTTTGATTAATTTACCCAATTATAAAATCACTAATCTTCGAACCAAGTTTAGGCTCGGGGACTAGGTTTTTGGTTTTGCATAATCTTGATTTGGCATTTAAATTCGATTTGACTTTTTTGAAAAATGAATTCATGGATGACAGATATTGATGACAATTCATAATGCATGAACATGGCATAATTTATAAGACAAATAGAAAAATAAAGAGCGAGTATTTAAAGAGCGAGTATTTAAACATCCATAAGTAAAGGAGAGTATTTTCTCTAACCCTTATTGGTATTAGGGAAATCACAAGAATCACTCATTCACTCCAAAAATAATTAACTAAAATTACAATTTATATGGAAAGCATAAATTTTCATGAAAAATAAATGGGGGAGGGGATTGGTTAAGATTTGGATTTGAAACTTGGATTTAGATTCCAAGCTTGCCTACGTACCCCATTGAATGGGGATCAAAACCCGCGTAGTTCATTCCACTATGAGGTGGAAGGGGGTTTAAAAATCGATCTGATTTGATTGGTTTGATTTGGTTTGAGCTTTGATTGAGGGTAAGAGATTATACATTCTTTTTAGTTGGTTTGAGTGGTGGGAGAGTGGTTTTACTGGAACGGAGTTCCGTTTCGGAAAATAATTATGATTTTGAAAAAGGGATTTGATTACTCAAACTTTAATTAATTAAAAAGATTAATTAATTAAAAAGATTAATTAACTACTTGAGTGAAAATTTAAAAAAAGATTAATTAATTAATTAAAATTAATTTTTAATTAATTAATTAATTGAAAGTGGGTAGAAATTTTAAAAAAAAATATTAATTAATTAATTAAAATTGACTTTTAATTAATTAATTAATTGAGAGTTGGTGAAAATTTTAAAAAAGATTAATTAGTTAATTAAAATTAATTTTTATTAACTAATTAATTAATTAGAAAGAGTAAAACTAATTAGAGAGAGAGAGAGAAAGCAATTGAAAAATTCAACAAAGGCTTTTTTGGTGTGTTTTGAAGTGAAATGGGGTAGGCTATTTATAGGGAAAATGGGAGTGAAAAAAAGACCAAAAATGGTACAAAAAAACAGAAAAAGGAGGGGCAATTTCGAAATTACGTAAAAAGTGACGAAGCCGCAAAATAATACTGCGGAGGCGCGTGCGGTCTGCGCGGCTCCGCGTGGCTGCCACGCGAATGCCGCGTGGATGACACGCGGCTCCGCACGGGGTACACAGGACGCCGCGTGTCTCTGCGCGGCTCCGCGTGGCTTCTATGCGGACGCCGCGTGGACAACACACGGCTCCGCAAGGGGTACACGCGGACGCCGCATGTCTCTATGCTGCTCCGCGTGGCTTCCATGCGGACGCTGCGTGGGAGACACGCGGCTCCGCGTGGCTCTGGGCTCCGGTTCGGCTTTCGGGGCTTCTTCGGATCAGTTTTTGAAAGTTTCAAGTTAGTTTCTGGGGTATTCTGAAGTCTGAAAAATTAACGGTCAGTGGCGTTAAATCCGAAATTAATTATCAAACATTTTGGCAGTCAGTTTAGAGGAAAATTAGGTCATTTTTTAACAGCCATACTGGCTCTGCGTAGCGTACGAAATTTAGCAGGTGTCAAATTGCAGCATCTTAAGGGTGCAAAATTGAGAGTTCACAAATTATTATTTATATTCAATTAATAAAATAAATTATAAATAGTGAAACAATTAGAGTAATAATTTAATAATTCAAACTTATATAAAATTTATTTGCTTGTAAAATTTAAAATCGAATAAAGTTACAAAATATAAATTACGAATATTTTAAAATTTTATTAATATTAAATAGATTTGGTACTTATGTCGGAATATAAAATAATAGATTTGCTAATTTATTAAAAAATTGATTTTCCATTTTTTAATGTCAATTTCTTTATACTTGAGAAAAAAATTATTAAAAGTCACTGTAATTAGTAAATTCAACTCCTAAATCCCTTGTAAAAAAAATCTTTTTAAATGTACACTATAAATAAACTTATACAAATAAAGACAATTGAAAGTTCCTATTTCTTACGGTATGATGTGAGCCAAAGATGTGTCGAACTTACACAGTATATAATCCGAGCATGGTGAATTTGCAAAACAAGGTTAGAGAGATCAGGCGAACCGCCTAGGCGAACTCTCCGATGCTTAAGTCTGTAAGTAATTATTTTCAAAAGAAATAGAAAGCTTTTTAGTGTTTAGTATTGTGAGGTCTCGTCCGAACACCGGTTTGATCCACTAGATGAGATCGAAATGCTCATTTTAGGTTTGAACTCACGTTGGAACTTTCGGGTTCAGATAGATTGATTTTTGAAAAGTGGAAGTGAGTCGCCACCTTAATTTTATTTCATTTGGGAAAAGTTAAGGAAAAACTCATTTTTGACTCCAATTATTATCCAATGAAAAAGTGCACTAGTTCTCGATTACCAAAGAGAATTCGGAGACTAGGTTTTCGGTTCATTTGATTGGTTTGGCAAATTTAATATAAAATGACTTAAAATGATTTCATGAATAATTATAATGTATGAACAATTATACAATGCATGAATTAAAGGAAAGTAAAGCAATAAAAACAGTAATGAAAGCAATAAAGAAATTAAATAAAGGAAGCAAATAGAAATCTTAAACTTACAACATAAACCAAATTAGGGGATACTCCCTCTAACCCTTATGGGTTCTAAGAGAGTCACACATTCCTCAAAGTAAATCAATAATCAAAGAAACAGAAACAAAGGAAAAAAGGAAAAGCACAAAACTTATGTGAAGAAGGTGAAAGAGGGAAAAAATTTATTTTAATTGGATTTGATGTTTTAGACATGCATACCTACGTATCCCTTTGAATGAGAATTAAAATCCATGTAGTTCGTCCTTCTTGTGAAGGGGGTTCATTTAGTTTGAGCCTTTTATTATGTTTCAGATTGATTGATAAAAAGGTGGGTTGATTAATTGATTTAAACAAACAAAATTGTTTACCAAGTTGTTAATTAAATTAGGTTCTAACAAACAAAGACATCGATTCAAGTTGATTATCAAGTTAATGTCAGATTCTAATTAACATGCATTTTCTAAAGTGATTAACTAAAAAAGAAAGGGATTGAAAGAGAAAGGGAGCATGCAAAGGAAAAAGGAAAATGTCATGACCCGACTTTTGAGTCGCGACGATCCTGGGGCATGGGTAGGCGTAAAGCCACCGAAAACCCATAGGAACCTTGACATATAATCCATTCATAACAATATCATACAACCATCGCATACTTGTCTCCCAAGATCTAAACCTGATCATCATGTTCAATTCATATTCATCATTTACATTCATAATTCATGTCC
>CATKHJ011295042.1:0-11518 GCA_949750685.1 Vernicia montana
AATTAGATTTTATTTATGTTTAAACTCACAATATATATATAATTGGAGATATTTTGATTATTAGTATTACTTATATATTTTATTAATTTTTTTATACATTACTTATATATATTTACTTATTAATATATATATATATATATAGTATTACTAATATATATTTTTTATATTTATAAAATTCATAAATAATGGTTGAAAAATAAGAATAAATTTATTTAGAAAATGTTAACAGATTCAGACATACAAAGTATCAATCAAATAAAATTAAAATGTAAATACGCCTAATATATTAAAAATGTTGTGCAATTTTATTTAATAAAACATTAAAAAATTTAGCATATATAAAAGTATGAGAGTACTTAAATAAATTTCTTTAGAGTTGTCATGATGTGAAAGAATTACAAAAAAAGAATGATAAAATTAAAAATTCTTATACATGTGTTTATATATATATATATATATATATATATATATATATATATATATATACTTTTTATATTAAAAATAATTATATAAATATAATATCGGGTCCTCACGGGGACAGGGATGGGGATTCCTGCGGGATGAAGAATACACTCTCCATCCCCGTCCCATCCCTGCTAATGGGGAAGAAATTTCTCCCATCCCCACCCTCGTGGGGATAAAATTCGAGGAATTTTCGCTCCGTTCGGGGCAATACCCCATTGTCATCCCTATAGGTACAATATCCTCTGAGAGAGAGAGAGAGAGAGAAACCCTCACCCAACGAGTCCACATTATTAATTCAAGTTGAATTTATTGTTCAAATTATATATATATATATGTATTTACTATTAGATTATATGTAATGTGTTTTTTTTTTTTTTTTTTTGTTAGGATTTGAATTTTATAAAATAGGGAAAATTATTTAGTAATATCAGAATAATATATTTTTACTTACAAACATATAAATAATAGGATCCATATTTATGATTTCAAATTTCAAATGAATCTCATGTATTTTATGTGAAATAGCCACTTAAACTCAATTATTGGATTATTGGTTGAATGACCTAATATTTGTTGTTATTAAAAAATTATAGTTTGGCGTCCAAATCTTTATACCTAAAAGTCAGTTTACATAGGGATTGAAAATGTAATTGAAGTCAAAAACAAGCGGCGAGAAACTGCCTCAAAACCCACTTGTTTTTGTGAACATCATCTTCTTCTTCTTCTTCTTAATGAAGAGAGGTTAAACTAGGCTGAAAACATTACATAACACAAACTTTAAGAAAAGGCTCACCCATTAAATCTTACAACATCAAATCCTTAAGATCAATGGGCGGATCATCAAATCTTTCTTTCTTTAAATATATGGTTTGTCTTTTAAAAAAATTATTTTAGTCATATTTAGAAAATGGAGATGAAGCAAAGAATAAGAACATTACTTGTTTAAATAAAAAAAAACCATGTTTGGAATTGGTCATGGCTCCTGTACGCATCCATATTTCTTTAATAAATTGGAAGAAATTAAGATGGAAAAATCAAAAACAATTTAGCTTGGTGCGTTGGACTATCAAACCTTGACTTGAATGTTGCGTACAAAGCTAAATATTAAGCTTGCTTCTTCTTTTTTTTTTTTTAGAAAATTAAAATTAAAATTAAAATTAGTTGCTCTGAAATTGAATTCAATAAATAATCCCTTTTACTGAATAATCTTGAATCCAAGGTCACTGCTTAATATTAGGTCATTAAGCTGATTCAATGGTTAAAAAATTTGAATACCAGCTTTTTCTTTTTTCTTTTTCATTTCTCCCTTTGGTTTATAATTTATAAATATGGCTTTAACTAATTAAAATAGTTAAATCTCAATCTAGCTAATTAAATTAGTTTGAGATTAAAGATTAATGAATTTAAACAACAGAAATAGCAAGAGGGAAAAAAGAAAAATCTTTTCCTTTCTGAATAGAGTTTTAAATATTTGTAGTCAACAGTAAACTTTAATGCATTATCTTATACTACAAAATGACAAGTATGGTGGCAGGCAAATAAATTAATTCAGATAGAAAATAAAATTATTAAAGTCATGGATACAATTATTATAATATACAAACAAGCTGATTTACTAGTCATAAAAGGACAGTGGTTAGCAAAAAGCTTATTAAGAAAAAAAAAATTCAAAGATGAAAGTTAAAAGCATAAGTAGCAAATATTATGAATTTACATCTCAGTCGAAACCTAATTAATTAAAAATTAAAAAATAAAAAATTTTCTTCACCACTATTTGATTTTCCATCCATAGTTCAATCTTCACTTTAATTAATTTATTATTTCATTCTCAAAATAATCAAGAAATTAATGTGAGTCAAATCTCTGTACTTAATTGAATTAGAATACAAAACTGAAGTCAAGAAAGGCTGTGAAATGAGAGCAATCTACCAGCTCTGCATCTATACATATGAGAATGTGAAGCATTTGACTCATGGAACTGTAAGCCTCTTCTGTTACATCTCCATTTTAATCATGGATTTACATCAATTCCTTTCCTTACCAATATTACTCACTTCCCTTTTCTTCATTTTTATGGTGATAAAAATATGGAGAAGCTCAAGAACCCAAAACTCAACTCCAAATTTACCTCCAGGACCAAGAAAACTACCTATCATTGGAAACATACACCAACTTGTTGGCTCTCCACCCCATCATTGTTTCAGAGATTTGGCAAAGAAACATGGAAGCATTATGCATCTTCAGCTTGGTGAAGTTTCTAATATTGTCATTTCTTCGCCAGAAGCCGCGAAAGAAGTGATGAAGACTCATGATATAGTCTTTGCTCAAAGACCTTTTCTGTTAGCTGCTAGTATTATTTCTTATAACTTCACAGATATTGCCTTTTCACCGTATGCAGATTACTGGAGACAGTTAAGAAAAATCTGCATATTGGAATTGCTAAGCGCGAAACGTGTTCAGTCATTTAGGTCTATCAGAGAAGAGGAAGTATCGAATTTGATTAGTACAATTCGTTCTTCTTCTTCAAGAAAGTCTTTTAATTTTAGCAGAAAGTTGTTTTCTTTAACTTATGCGATTGCTGCTCGGGCTACTTTTGGTGAGAAATGTAAAGATCAAGAAGAATTTATACCACTTGTTGAGGAAATTACAGAGGTAGCAGGGGGATTTAGTCTTGCAGATTTATTCCCTTCTGTTAAATTCCTCCATTTGATTAGTGGAATGAGGTCAAGACTTGTTAGGCTGCACAAAGAAGCTGACAGGATAATTGGAAACATCATTGATGAGCATAGAGCAAAAACAGAAAAGATTGGCTGCCAAGGTGAAGAAGTTGATCTTGTTGATGTTCTTTTAAGGCTTCAGGAACATGGAAATCTTGAATTTCCATTGACAACAGACAACATCAAAGCAGTCATTCTGGTTAGTATATATTTTAAGAAGCAAGAACTGTTTCAGGAAATTTTAATAACATTTTGTTTTAATTCTATTTCAGGACATTTTCGTTGCTGGCAGTGAGACATCATCAACAACAGTAGAATGGGCAATGTCTGAAATGATGAAGAATCCAAGAGTGATGGAGAAGGCACAAGAAGAGGTGAGGAAGGTGTTTGATAAAAAGGGAAATGTCAACGAAACAGACCTTCAAGAATTGCTGTACTTGAAGTTAGTTATCAAAGAAACTTTAAGATTACACCCTCCTGCTCCTCTGCTACTTCCAAGAGAATGTATAGAGAATTGTGAGATTAATGGATATGAGATACCAGCCAAATCCAAAGTTATTGTCAACGCGTGGGCGATAGGAAGGGATCCAAATCATTGGACTAAAGCTGAGACTTTCTACCCAGAAAGATTTCTTCATAGTTCGATTGATTACAAAGGGAACAATTTTGAATTTATCCCATTTGGTGCTGGAAGGAGGATGTGTCCAGGCATTTTATTTGGCATAGCTAATGTTGAGCTTCCACTTGCACAACTTCTATTCCATTTTGATTGGAAACTTCCTGGTGGATTGAAGGCAGAAAATCTAGATATGGTCGAGGCTTTTGGCGCTACAGTTAGAAGAAAGAATGATCTACACTTGATTCCCATTCCTTATAGACCATCTTCAGCCTAGCCTGTTGAATCAAGCAACTAAGAACACAACAGTGTTAGATGTTCACCTTGAATCAGCTAAACCCATATATGTATAATTGTATTTACACATCACTAGCTGTTGTTAAGCGGTTTAAGAACTTTGCAAAATAAACCGACATATATATAATTGCACTCTAGCAGAGGTTTTGCAGGAAAAAAAGCATTAATTAGCAGGTTCTTTAATATTGACAAGCACTTTTTTTTTGGATAAAATAGAGAGCTACTTGCACAAGAAAGGACAGGGATTACATAGCAGAAAGTATAGGAAAAGACATACTCCATGTCTTCCTCTTAAGGTTTTCATGGTATAATTTACCCAGTGAACACTTGTTCTTTTAATCAGTCAGTGGTAGGACATTGCATATTCAATGCATCAATTCAAAGTGGATAGTAGCTAAGGAGTTAAATTTTATCTATCACAACAAAGCTGCAAGTTGTAAAATGCAGGCTCTACTTATAAATCTTAACAAAGATGCAATAATCTTGCAAATTAACACACAAAATGGTGCTAAGATTCTTCTTCTTGCCAGTACTTATCCTATTCCTCTTCTCTGTCTTCATGGTATTGTAGATAATTAGAAAGAAATCAAAAGCTAAAGCCTTGAGTACTACAACTTTGCCTCCAGGGCCATGGAAACTGTTGGAATTGCTGAGATTTTGCGGACTTGTGTTTTTGATGTTTTGTCTTCAGTTACTAAAGGAATGTCTATCCATGTATTGAGCAACAAATTCAAGAAATTTGTCTAAATATTAGGTAGGCTACTTGTTGACTAGGAAAGCCTTTCTCTTCCTATAAAAGAGAAGCTTCTGCTGTAACTGAATATGAATCTCAACAAAAAAAAGAGAGTGAGAGTAACGAAAATGAAGAAAAGAAAGAAAAAAAATGTATTTCCTGCAGATTGTGTTTCTATAATTTATGAATTAGCAGTAAAGTCAGTTTTCTCTCGTCTCCATCATGTCTCTTTTTGTTATGTCTTATTTGTGAGGCTTTCCTATGTTTGTGAGCTGCTATCTTGTGTTTTTAGAATGATACAACCAACTTTCCTCTCTTCTGGTTTTCCAACATCTGTTGGTTTTCTCTCTTACATGAAACACTTAAAAAAAAAAAACACACATAAACAAACACAGCAAAACAGAGTATGAAACAACAAAACAAAGATTTTCTCTCTCTTCTTTTTCTTCATTTTCTACAAACTTTTCTTACACTTTCTCACTCTCTCTTACTCTCCTCCATTCTTTTGTTCCAGCAGCTTTTTCATAGGCAAAAGATACATTTTTCAATCAACTAACACATTACCTATAACAAGACACATTCCTTCAAATGTTGCTATAAACAAGGACAACAATTCCTTTCTTGATTTTGCTTTGATTGTAAGCAAAAATCTCAGCAACTCCAACAGAAATTACCATTATAGGAAACATTCACAATTTACTTGGCTCTTTGACATAAATTTGACCATTATATGGATTAAATTTGTCTGCTTCCTGAAATAATTATATAATAGCAACCAAATATGACCATTGACTGCATCTAAATTATGTTGTGCTAAAATGTAGACTTTGTTTATTAAACTAATGCATATCGAGTTCACTTTAATTAATACAAGTTTTCACCTAAGATGCATGAACTCTTTTCACCATATGTATGATTGTATCAGATGATAAGGTGAGCAAGCTAGTTTACTCTATTTCATTGCTTTCTTTCTCATTAATGACAAAAAAGTAAGTTAACTAACAGCATTTTCTTATTTCCAGAGATTCAACATGTTAACATACTTACATAATTAGACGGTGCTTCTAATACTAAAAAGATACATCATGTCATATAAATTAGCAAGCATTATGTCACTGTATAACTTGTCGAATCCAAAAAACTAATGAAAAATTGTAGTATTTAGATCTCATCAAACAAGAAGACAAATCCACAAGTCAAATGAGAAAGCTCCATAACCTCAATAAAACTGGATATTGAATTACAAATTTCATCAATGAACACAAAATGGAGCTCCAATTCCTCTCCCTTCCTGTCCTTTTACCTTTCTTTATCTTCATCTTTATGTTATTAATGATTTGGAAGAAATCAAGAACCCAAAACTCAACTCCAAATTTACCTCCAGGACCAAGAAAGCTACCTATCATTGGAAACATACACCAACTTGTTGGCTCTCCACCACATCATTGTCTCAGAGGCTTGGCAAAGAAACATGGAAGCATTATGCATCTTCAGCTTGGTGAAGTTTCTAACACAGTCATTTCTTTGCCAGAAGCTGCGAAATAAGTGATGAAGACTCATGATATAGTCTTTGCTCAAAGGCCTTTTCTTTTAGCTGGTAGTATTATTTTTTATAACTTCACAAATATTGCCTTTTCACCATATGGAGATTACTGGAGACAGCTAAGAAAAATCTGCATATTGGAATTGCTAAGCGTGAAACGTGTTCAATCATTTAGGTCTATTAGAGAAGAGGAAGTATCGAATTTGATTAATACAATTCGTTCTTATTCAAGAAAGTCTTTTAATTTTAGTAGAAAGTTGTTTTCTTTAACTTATGGGATTGCTGCTCGGGCTACTTTTGGTGAGAAATGTAAAGATCAAGAAGAATTTATAGCACTTGTTGAGGAAATTACAGAGGTAGGAGGGGGATTTAGTCTTGCAGATTTATTCCCTTCTGTTAAATTCCTCCATTTGATTAGTGGAATGAGGTCAAGACTTGTTAGGCTGCACAAAGAAGCTGACAGGATAAATGGAAACATCATTGATGAGCATAGAGCAAAAGCAGAAAAGATTGGCTGCGAATGTGAAGAAGTTGATCTTGTTGATGTTCTTTTGAGGCTTCAGGAACATGGAAATCTTGAATTTCCATTGACAACAGACAACATCAAAGCAGCTATTATTGTTAATGCAAATTAAGAAGTAAGAACTGTTTCAGGAAATTTTAGTAACAGTTTGTTTTAATTCTATTTCCGGACATTTTCATTGCTGGCAGTGAGACATCATCAACAGTTGTAGAATGGGCAATGTCTGAAATGTTGAAGAATCCAAGAGTGATGGAGAAGGTACAAGAAGAGGTGAGGAAGGTGTTTGATAAAAAAGGAAATGTCCATGAAACAGATCTTCAAGAATTGCAGTACTTGAAGTTAATTATCAAAGAAACTTTGAGATTACACCCTCCTGGTCCTCTGCTACTTCCAAGAGAATGTAGAGAGAGTTGTGAGATTAATGGGTATGAGATACCAGCAAAATCCAAAGTTATTGTTAATGTGTGGGCAATAGGAAGGGATCCAAATAATTGGACTAAAGCTGAGACTTTCTACCCCGAAAGGTTTCTTGATAGTTCAATTGATTACAAAGGGAACAACTTTGAATTTATCCCATTTGGTGCTGGAAGGAGGATGTGTCCTGGCATATTATTTGGCATAGCTAATGTTGAGCTTCGACTTGCACAACTTCTATTCCATTTTGATTGGAAATTTCCTGGCGGATTGAAGGCAGAAAATCTAGATATGATTGAGGCTTTTGGCGCTGCGGTTAGAAGAAAAAATGATCTACACTTGATTCCCATTCCATATATACCATCTTCAGCCAAGCCTCTTGAATCAAGCAACTAAGACACTTGATATGTATGTTTATCATGTTATGTATGTTTAACATGTTGAATCTCTTGAAATAAATGCTGTTTGTTAACTTTATTTCTTGTCATTAGTCTAATCTACATATGGTGAAAACATGACTCAATTAAAATAAGCCTGATATGCATTAGTCTAATTAAACAAAGTCCACCTGTTAGCATAATATAATATAAATGCAGTCAATGGTCATATTTGGTTGCTATTATATAATATCAAGTCCAGAAAGCAGAGAAATCTAATCCATATATGATTCATTTTACTTTATTTTTCACCAATACCAATATAATTAGGTTGTTTCTAATACTAAAAAAATACATCATGTCATATCAATTAGCAAGCATTATGTCACTGTATAACTTGTCGAATCCAAATAACTAATGAAAAATTGTAGTATTTAGATCTCATCAAACAAGACGACAAATCCACAAGTCAAATGAGAAAGCTTCATAACCTCAATAAAACTGGATATTGAAGTCCAAATTTCATCAATGAACACAAAATGGAGCTCCAATTCCTCTCCCTTCCTGTCCTTTTACCTTTCTTTATCTTCATCTTTATGTTATTAATGATTTGGAAGAAATCAAAAACCAAGAACTCGGCTCCAAATTTACCTCCAGGGCCATGGAAACTACCTATAATAGGAAACATACACAATTTGGTTGGCTCTCTACCCCATCACCGCCTCCGAGACTTGGCCAAGAAATATGGACCTCTCATGAGCCTTCAGCTTGGTGAAGTTACAACTATTGTCATTTCTTCACCAGAAGTTGCTAAAGAAGTGATGAAAACCCATGATATAGTCTTTGCTGATAGGCCTTGCATCCTCGCCGCGAGTATTATCTCTTACAATGCTACAAGCATTGTATTTTCACCATATGGAGGGTATTGGAGACAGCTGAGGAAAATTTGCATATTGGAGTTATTAAGTGCTAAACGTGTACAATCATTCAGAAAAATCAGAGAAGAAGAGGTATTTAATCTTTTGCGATGCATCTCTTCTAGCGCAGGATCTCTAATCAATCTTAGTAGAATGTTATTTTCTTTAACTTATAGCATCACTTCAAGGGCAGCATTTGGTAAGATACGTAAAGAACAAGAAGCATTTGTACCACTCGTTGAGGAAATTATTGAGGTGGCAGGAGGTTTTAGTATGGCTGATGTGTTTCCTTCCATTAAATTGCTTCATAACATCAATGGAATGAGATCTACAGTGGAAAGGTTACATCAAGCAGCAGACAAGATGCTTGAGAACATCATCAATGAGCATAAAGCTAGCAAAGCAGCAGCGAAACCTGGTGGTAAAGGTCAAGCTGATGATCTTGTAGATGTTCTTTTGAACATTCAAGATCAAGGAGATCTTGAATTCGCTTTAACGACTGATAACATCAAAGCAGTTATCTTGGTAAGAATGTTTCTTGTTTCCCAGTTTCAGTTCAAATTTTATACACATTAATTTTTTAGTTATGAACTAATATGATCATTCTGTTTTAGGACTTGTTTGTTGCTGGAAGTGAGACATCATCAACAACTCTAGAATGGGCAATGTCAGAGATGTTGAAAAATCCAAGTGTAATGGCGAAGGCACAAGCTGAGGTGAGGCAAATCTTTGGTAGCAAAGGATATGTTGATGAAGAAGGCCTTTGCGAATTAAATTACTTGAAGTTAATTATTAAAGAGACTCTAAGGTTACACCCTCCTGTTCCTTTGCTCGTTCCAAGAGAAAATCGAGAATCCTGTAAGATTAATGGTTATTTCATACCCAAAAAATCTAGAGTGCTTGTTAATGTATGGGCAATTGGAAAGGATAAGAATTATTGGATAGAAGGTGAAAGATTCAATCCAGAGAGATTTCTTGATAATTCAATTGATTACAAGGGATCTAATTTCGAGTTCATCCCATTTGGTGCTGGAAGAAGGATATGTCCAGGCATATTATTTGGTGTAGCAAATGTTGAGCTTCCGCTTGCAAATTTGTTGTACCATTTTGATTGGAAACTCCCCGGTGAAATGAAGCAAGAAGATCTAGACATGACTGAGGCCTCTGGGATTGCTATTAGGAGAAAAAATGAATTGAATTTGATTCCTATTATGTCCCATTCTCTCCCCTAGAATAATAATTGCAAGGAAGATGTGCACAATCAGTTATCTCATGCCAATAAAATTCTATTGTAACTGTTGCTAACTCATGTTCATCATCTAAACTTGGGAGTTCTTTTTAGTAAGGCGGTGTCGTGGAGTAATCTTCGTGCAACATGCTAAGTCCATTTTTGGTCTTCACTAGTCACTACAAAAAATACTGGAATTGCAAGCAAATATTCTTGCTTCCAAAAGTATAAAAATCGTTGCTATAAGCTAATGAGATAAAAAATAAATAAATAAAGAGTTAAAGCTAATCCCAGGTACATCAGTACATCTTGACATGAACAACTTATAGCTGACTCCGTGGACTCTAGCTAGCAAAGAACAAAAAGACCAGTACTCTTAATTATTATGAACTAACCCTGCAAATTTTGAACTTATTGAAAATGTCTACGAGATAAGCTAAAGCTTTGCAACTCCTACTAAGATGTGGATTTTTCTCATTTTCCAGTAACAGAGAAGTAAATAGATCTCTGCAACAACAGCTGCTTCCATAAAAGGAACAGCATTACATCAGTTGAAAAACAAGGCAGAGGAAGTAATTAGGACTACCAATCAGTCCATATAAAGTTGCATTTGCAATTCATCCATCAAACAACATGTTAACGGCATTGATATATCAGGATACTATCGTATCAAGAAAGAAGCAACAAGTAACATAATTCAGTCATTAGGTTCCAAAACACAGTCAACGAATTTGGAAACACAAAGATCATAACCATATATTATTATCAAGCTACTAAAAAAAGAAGAAAATCAAATCTTGCAAAAAAATCTGGAGTAGAAAAATTAATACCTGATGTTGGTCTATCTAATTGTGACATTGGAGTTTCTCTTGATCATTCCATGTGACATCAAAACTTTGCCAAACCATTAATTCGGAACTAGTACTGCAATTAAATTAAACTTATGAATCTCAACTAAATTAACAAGTCTTTTAAGCAAAAATTTACAAATAGCATTGCAATTAGATGACAAAAATCAGCATGAGCTAGCTTGAAAACCTTCAAAATTTCTCTAACCTTCACCAATTAGAGGAACAACAAAAAGTTCTTTTGCTCACTAAGCACCAAAAAAGAGAGAGAATTTGAAATCGAGTACTGACCTAAAAATAAAATTGAAAATCGAGTTTATAGAGAGAAGAATTGAACCACAGTTACAGTTTGAGCCACTACGACAGCAAGAGATCACTGGTGATTGACGCCGACCTTAGCTTCACAGGTAATGGTCACCGGTGATTGACGCCGACCTTAGCTTCACAGAGTATTTATTTTTTGGGCAAATTAATATTTAGTCCATGAGATTTGACCAACTTAACTAATTCGTAGCTATTTTTATAAAAATTAACTAATTAATTCCTCAATTTTGATTCTATCAGACTATTTAATCATTTCGTTCAGTTTTTTACTTTTTCTGTTAAATTTTTTAAAAAATAATTAAAATGTCCTTATATATATAATAAATATAATTTTAATTTTATCATTTAAAAATAAAAAATAAAAAAATTCAAATGAATAAAAGTGAATAATATTTATATAATAATTATAATTAATATCATTAAATTATAAAATTATTTATTATTATATAATTATTATATATAATAAAAAATAAAATAATATTTATATTAATAAAATTAAATAATTATTAAATGATT
>CATKHJ011295098.1:0-14442 GCA_949750685.1 Vernicia montana
TGGCTACGATCCGACTTAAAAAAAATTCTCAGCAACAATCTAAGCATCAATTTGAGAAACACATAAAAAAAAATGCAACACAAAAACGAAAAAAACAGAGAATGACAAATAACACAAATGCAAAAAAATGAAAAAAAAAAATGGAAAACATTACCTGAAGTGCCTGAAGATCAAAAAACGAAACTCTTTCTTGCTCATTCCTCTTCGTCTTTTTCTTTCTTTCACTTAAAAAAGCCCAGCAGATCTGCTTCCTAGCTTCTTCTTTGCTGCGAACGGAAAGGAAGGGAGTTTGAGAGAGAGAGATAGCCCAACGATTGGAAGGGAAGGGAGTGAGAGAGAGGCGAGGAATGAGAGGCAGAGGTCGAGAGGGGTTTTAAAATTTTAGGGATTTTGGTTTCGAGGAGAGGGGAGGGAGAAGGGAATTGGTTTTGATAAAATCTGCAGGTTTAACGACAGATTAGAGACGGATTAGCGACGGACTAACTAGTTTAAAGTAAAACGGTACGTTTCAATTTCACATGTCAAAATAGCGACGGATTATATTAGCAACGGACTAATCCGTTGCTAAATTTGCAAAATTCGTCACTAAAAATGGGGTCATTTTCATGCACCACACTTAGCGACGGATTAAACTGTCGCTAATTTTCGTCGCTAATACCTGTCGCTATGTGCTCGCTAATTATTTTAAAATTTTGATTCACTTATCCGTTGTTAATCCTCTAATTCGTCGCTAACAGCGACGAATATAATCTGTCGCTAATTTCATTCTTTCTAGTAGTGAGCGTATGTGTAGTGTGTATTTTGCAAATTCAAATATGTTTTTTGTGTTTAAAGTTTCTAAATTGAAGTTTTTAGATATACTATATTACAAATTATATATACGAATTATATATTACAAGTTAAATTGAAGTTTTCTCTAATATTATATTTCAATAATTAATTCATTATTAATTATACTATCAAAGTGGGAGTGTTTATCTTGTGTTAAAAAAAGAAAAAATTATTTTCAAAATTAAATTACATTTTACTTAAATGCCCTTAATTTTTATTCCACCTAAAAAAAGATAAAAATATATTTTAAGAAAATAAAATTCGACATGTTGCTAACTTGCCTAACATATATATATATATATATATATATACACACATACACTATAGATGTAAGCTCTTGTGTCTCATTTGCATAGGAAAAATATTATATGAAAAATATTTTAATAATAAAATAACATAATAAATAATAAAATATCTTCTTTTAAAATATATACATTAAGAAAGTTTGAGACTTTTTTTAGATAATTATATAGATCAATTACTTAATTAATAAATAATAATAATAATAATAAATAAATGGATTTTTAGTTCATATTCAACATTTATTATATATCTAATATATATCACACACACATACAGATATATAGTAAAAGTCACATTTAAAAATCACTAAAAAATTACATTTATAAACCTTTATTGAATTTATTTAATTGGGTTTACTTATTGATCAAACTTTAATTTATGAAAGTAGCATTTAAATATTAACATTAAATTAATTTAAAATCAAATTAAACTCAATTTTTAGTTTTTTAGATATTAAAAAAAATATTTTACAATTAATATTTAGCTGTCTTAAATTTTATGATTAAATTATTTAAAATTCATTATAAATTTATAATTAACTGTTTTAATATGCAATATTTTTTTTTATTATTTCAAATTACCATACTAAATAAATCCTTAATATGATGCATACATATGTATTATGCTACTACATTATTAAAAAAAAAATCATGTTTTCGCGAATATGCATATCAAATTAATTATGTTTCTTGATTAACTAATATAAAATAAATATGGAGAGTGATTATAATGAGAAATTTCCCTAATTTAATACGAATTTAAAATATGAAACGTTATTTCAGTTATAAGTTATTTGACATCCCATTAAAAAAAATAATAATAAATAAATAAATGAATAAATATAGACTTTTGTGCCCTAAGACACCCTGATAGTTTTCTGTCCTTTTCTATTGTTGCTTGGGCCCGTATGATTTGACTAGGGAGAGACCCATTAAGGCACAATTTAGGACATACTTTGCCTGTTTTGGGCTCTAATTCTTCTTTGGGCCTATATTTTTTTTTCCTTTGGGCTTGCTGTTATTTAAATTTGCCGTCATTACAAAATAATAATAATAATAATAATAATAATAATAAACTCTAGAGAAAATGTAGCATTTTTTCCAGAAGCATAGGAGAGGTGCAAAATTCAGTTGCAGTGTTTTGACTTGGATTAAGGTTGCCCACCATTTTCCCCAACCTTTACCCAACATTCTCATCACCCAAAATTCCTCTAAATTTGGTTAAAGTTTGACTCACTCTCTATCTTTTAGTTTTTTTTTTTTAAAAAAAAAAACACACACAACTATTCAGTACACCTTGTAAGTGATGCTAAAATATCTTTCAGGACGCAATCGTAGCTAAAAAATTGCTATAATATTTTCCATCTGAAAGGAAAAAAAGAAAAAGAAGCATCACAATCAGGGGTGGAGCTAAAAATTCAAAAGAGAGAGGCCAAAAAAAAAAATTTAAAGTTAAGAGGAACTAAAATGAAAATTTTATAAAATATAAATAAAATTTTAAAATTTTTGAAATTTTGTGACTAAAAAATGAAAAAAAAATCTAAAATTATGGAGAAAATTTTAAAAACAATTTGAAGTTATATATAAAAAATTAAAAAATTTAAAAGTTTGAAGGCCAAACTGAAAAATATCTAAAATATATAAATAAAATTTTAAAAATTAGATGGAGCCAAGGCTTCCCTTGCACTCTTCTCCCTCCTTCTCTTACCATGATATTTTATATAATTTTTCAAATGAAATAAAACGTACAAAATATTTATCTTAAAAGAAAAATGTAACAAATGAAATAAAATTAAATGAGCAAAACCAAGTGTTAGAAGACAATTGGTTACCATTTAAAAAGTGGTTAATTAAATTGAATAATTTCCCTAAATAACAAAGAAAACGTTTTTTTTCCCCTACACATTTTTTCACCATAAGA
The DNA here is from genome assembly GCA_949750685.1 of Vernicia montana. Classification (NCBI taxonomy): domain Eukaryota; kingdom Viridiplantae; phylum Streptophyta; class Magnoliopsida; order Malpighiales; family Euphorbiaceae; genus Vernicia; species Vernicia montana. The sequence continues at coordinate 3,055 of CATKHJ011295098.1, forward strand.
TAGATTTTGAGTAGCATTGCAAAATTGGGGAAGAGGTGGAACTTAGAAGGTAGAATTGAATATGAAATTATGGAGGGCAAGGCTGGCAGCTGGGGTCACTATGTGCTCCCCAATAAGCAAAAGAAATAATTTGATTCCAAAGATTGTGACTTCATTTGGTTGCCCCCAAAATTGGAATCATAATCATTAAAATGAGTAAATGGGTTGACATGCTCTTTTTTTTTTTTTTTTTTTTTTTTGAATTTTCTTGTTGCCTTTACTTATTTCTTACTTAGGTTTAGTTAACTGTAAAAGAATGGAGAAAGACTTTGTCTTTTACTTAAAGAGTGAATCATTCTTGAACTTGAGTTGTCTATACTCCAGTACATTTTGGCCCATCTCTTCAGATAAACTCTAAAATTAAATCATTATAACTAGACTAAACTTTATGCACCTATCACACATTTTCTTTAGAAGTTAATTTTTATTTAGCAATTTAATTAACTTTATCAAAGAAAATTTCTAGGGACAAATAGTTGTTAACCACCATCATTAATAATATTGACAAAATAGCTCCAACGTGACAGCAATGAGAGAAATTAATAATCAAACAACTGTAAGTATCTATTCGACTCTTTCATAATTCAAAAGAAGATATAATAATTATCGCACGTTATAAATTATGACATAAATTAATTATCCCCACTCCATTAAATTTCATTTGCCTTAATTCCCATTATCTTACATATGTGTTTTAAATTTACATACAAATTAGTTGATTTTATTTTATTTTTTCTTGAATTACAAATTTTATTTTTTTTTTTATCTTAATAAGCAAAATTTTCTTTCACATTTCTATAGCAGTGAATTTATATTTAGGAATTTAATTAATTTGGTTGAACAAAAATTATAGGAACAATAAATTATTTACAATTGGAAAAAATTACAAATTGATTTGCTCATAACTGCAAAAAGATAAATTAAGAATTGAATAAGGTGAATATCTCTCATACTCATCTATAATTTAAAGTAAAATAAAATAACAAGCATATAGTATGAATCATATACATATAAATCATCTCTTTTTATCAACAATTAATCTTATTCGAGTACACTTCTAACTTTACAGCAGAAGAATGGCAAAAGGATGTTTATTGTTTAATTAATTAATTACTAAACAGTACTTAATTATAATTACCGCTCTAAGGTTTTGAATTTCAATATATGTAATTGTTAGATTCTCCAGTGGGCCATGGGCTAAAACATAAAAAGAAAAGTACTTTTGTGATATTTTGAAAATTGAGAAGATACTTTTATAACCTTCAACCTTTTTATTTATTTTTTTTTTTTTTGTCCATTACCAAAGTTTAGAACTTTACATGTATCCACTCGGCTGAAAAGAAGAAGAAGCCCGTTTGTTTATGCTAAATTTGCAGCCCCTTTTTCCTTTGAAATAACACTAGCACTTTTTTTTTTTTTTTTTTTTTTTTTTTTTTTTTTTTTTTTTTTTTTAAGAAGTATCATCTACAATCATTGTAAGTTACAAGAACCAATTATACACCTAAATCAAATAAAAATAAAACTCAAACAAATCTAAATTAAGCAACAAATAAACTTAAATATCACTTACGAAAAATTAAATATATGACTTTTGGTCACGTAACCTCCGAAATTTATTCTTAATATGAATAAGAATCAAATTTAAAATCCATAAATTTTAAAATTTCAATTTTTAGTATTATCACTATATGAAAGTCTCATCCACTAATAAGGCTTTTATAAGTGCCTTATAGGTATAGAGACAAAATCCTGAATGATCCAGTTTGAAGGGGGAAAAAAATAAAAAACTTTGAAAGATAAGTCCAATGAAAGTGGTAGCCACCTTTATTATCTCTAATCTCTAGGGTCAAACATAAAGTTAGTGGAAGAGGAAAATTTTATCTTTTTTCACCTGTCTTTCTTTTTTTTTTTTTTTCCTTCCAGTGGCAACCACATAATGACTTTCATGTACAAATAAAAGTATATATACATATTTACCATTTATAATTACTTTCGTGATTAATTAAATTTGATATAACTCTATGAGATTAAAGATTTCTAAATCATGAGTTAATGATATATAGATTTTAGAGTAAGTAAATAATATTATATTTTATTATTTTACCTTTATCCATTTTTCTAATTTTTTATTTTAAAAATAGTTATAGTTATCTAAATAATAGGGCTAATTGATTTTAAAATTTAATGATGGTTGAATTGAAAACAAATCTTTATATTATTATCTAAAAAATAAACTAAATTATAAAATTGAGCTAATTTTTTTTTTTTTTTTTTAAGTTCATGATAAGTTTTATCAATAGTTTAAGGATTTGATATTAATTATTATTTTGATTGTATCATGATTAAATTTTGTTTTTTTATGATGCTTTAATATTCTCATCTTCCATTATTTATATTTTTATTATTTGCGTGAAAGTGTGAGAAAAAATATGATATTTCTATTATGTTCAAAAACCTATCATCTTTCAATTCGTCCTTTCAATAGTACCATTTTGATTTAGAAGAATTGAGAATTGGAGTAAACAAACTTTTAAGGTTTCTATGCAATTGAAGAGCTGAAAGGTCCAATTCAAACATCCAACTAATACATGTAGAAAGAAATTATTTTCTTTATTAGATGTCAAATTAGATTACTCAATTTCCTCTTTTACACTTTGACTTTGAATATTTGTTATGCAATGTTATTATGTATTTAATTATATTATCATCACAATATCTATATCTTTTTGTTTTAATTTTATTTTTTAATACATAAAAAAAATTACTCTCTCTTTATTTTTTGTCATGAAATCATGTATAATATCAACTTTTCATCATTTATATTTTATAATTATTTATCAGATCTCATCTCACGTATTATTTAATTTTTTATGATTGATAAATTCTCTACGACGACAATAAAAAGAGTTTATACACACCTAAATAACAATTAAACACTACTAAACAAATAAATTATCTAAATAAATACGCGTAATGTGTGTGTTAAATAACTAGTTTATTACTAAATACATAGTTAAGAAAAGATTTTATTGGTAAAATTTTGAGATTTCTATTAAAGTATTAAACGGTTTTATATTCAAATGTTATCATATCTAAAACAGATGATTTATAAGAAAAAAGAGCCTTCATCATATTATATACGTACGTAGTCCATAGAATTCAATTAAAAAAATACAATTATATAAGACCATTTAAATATAAATGTCAAATTTCGAATTTCATGAATAATAATGCACACCCTGCCTGCAAACAAGAATATTCAAGGACACCCCCTTATATATATATAGGGATACTTAGTTCTGCTAATATAATGTAAATATGATATTAAATGCATATTTACATTATATAATGTATAAAATAATATATTAACAGCTATCAATAATATAAACTTAATTAGAATGGAAACCAGGGCAGCTTGCTGCCTCAGGCTCCTAAAAAAGTAAAGGCTTCAATTTTATTTTTTTTTTAGTAAATAAAGGCTTCAAATTTTTTTTTTTGGTAAATAGAACCCCAATTTTTGGTTCATAAAAAGTAATAACCTCAGTTTTTTTTTTCATAAATAAAACCCCAAATTTCAGCTTCAAAAAAGTAAAGTTCACAATTTTTTTTTGGGTTTGTACACAAATACTCCAAAAAGATAAAATATTCTCATATATGCCTTCTTTTTTTTTTAAAAAAAATAAACTTATTAAATTTTTTATTTCGAAAAGCCCCATTTTTAAAGGTATATTATAAATATATCAAAAGTATATTATAAGTATAAAAAAAAAAGATGTTTTTAAAAACCTAAAAAAATAAAAAGGTATTTTTAAAAAAAAAATTAAAAAGGTGTATTTGGTGTAATTTCTTTTTTTTTCTTTTTTTCTTTTTTTTTTCCAAATGCATGCATTGCCTATAGAATATTATTAACCATACATGTAACAGTTGCTCCCGCTGAAAGAAATTTTTCAAAATTAAAATTATTAAAATTTTATTTAATATCAACTATGACGTAAGATAAATTGAATGGATTAAATATATTATTTATTGAAAATAATATGCTAGAATATATTGAATATAAAATTTTAATAAGTAATTTTGTAACTGAGAAAACAAGAAAGATAAAATAGATTTTTCTAAATACATTGAAGAATTTTTTTAATTTTTTATTTAAATTTACTTCATAATCTTATCTCATACTCTCGATTCACTTGATACGGCCCCGATGGAAACATGCAAAAACTGTAAATTATACTACTATTTGGAACTCAACTCATGGCCTTATGATATCTTTCATTTCATTAGCTATGCCAGTGAAAATAAACTATTTATTTGAAGAGGCAAACTGAAAAACTCTAATTTTTATCATGAATTTTTACGAATATTATGAATAACTCAGCATATAATCACTTAATTACTAGTTAATAATGTTCTCTTGTCGGGATTATTAGACTTTTCATTCATGTCCATCGTCACTGCATATGTCATGTCGTCATCATCATAATCATCATCAGTACAATGATGGAGCAAACATGAAAATGACATTTATTTATTTATTTTTTCAGTGAATATATATATATATATATATATATATATATATATATATATAATAATATTATTAGATTGTTTATAAACATATATACGTACATATGTGTTGCTTAAGTTTCTTAATTAGACTTATATATGAAAATGATGTATTTTTTATTGTTATATATCGTACCCATTTTGCGTAAAATTTGCATTTTGTCTTAGCAACAATGACAACATCATAATGGGAGGCTTCTTCTTTCATCATTTACTATCGATCCAAACACATGAAAGGTATAAATTCAATGCCTTTTTTTTTTTTTTTTTTTTTTTAACTGTTAATTAACCAATTAATTAATATATATGATCACACCAATTAATTTAGACTTAGGAGCGTTCGTTGCAGTTGTTGAATGCAACTAATAGCTAATTTACATTCAACAGTTGAATCAAATCTATTTAGTAAAAAAAAAAAAAAATCATTATCTATTGGAAGTTTTCAAATAACTGTTTATTCTTGCAATTTATATCACACATTAAAAAATAAAAATAATTAAGAAATATAATAATATATTACAAATAAATCATATTTTTAATCGTCATTTAATATTTCAACAGTAATAATTAGTAAAATTTTACTAAACGATTATATTTTTTAACTATCAGCTATCAATCATTAGTTATTAGCTATTCGCAACAGTTATTAATAACTAGCTACCAAATAAAATTGTACTAACTTTTCTATTGAAAAAAAATAAATAAATTCATACAAAGGGTGGGTGATCAGTTTATTGTTAGGAAAAGAAAGTTGAGTTGAATTCGAGATATATAAGAGAGACATTTGGGTTGCTTTAACAGCTTGAACTCTGGACAAATATTCAACTAATTAGATTTTGACTATAGATGAATCACTTGCCACACATGTTTATTGTCGACTTTAAATTTTTTTTAAGGAATTTTTTTAACAATCTATTTCAAATTAATTAATTGGACCTCTTAAATATAGTCATACATGTTTTCCTGTCATTAAATAAAAAAATTTACCGAGGTTTTTATTATATTTTGTGTCGGGTTAAATCCAACATGCAATGGGCATCCAAATTCTATATATATATATATATATATAGAATTAATAATTGATAAAACATTTAAAAAACATATAATCATTTAAGATAACAAGTATGTGTTGATAAAACTAAAAAAGCCCTCTAATTAATAGAGAACACGTTTGTACATAGGAAGTCACCAATTTTTTTTTTTTTTTATAAATAGATAAAGAAAAAGTAAAGAAAGGGATATTTCATCTCTCTCATACTCACCTCTAAAATTGTTAGAATATCCTATATCTAATAAATACAAAAATATTAAATGATTAATATAGAAATGGACTCTTCAATCTTAACACGTTAGTTTTTAAGATTGGTTCTCCTAAATTTATATTAAAAATTCAACATGTTATCATAACATGATGGTCTTGTTTATCCAAATACCTAATATATCTTACCGGCTGTTTTGATTTACCCAAATACCTAATTATTTTGTTAGTTGTTCCGATTTACTTAAATACCTAATATACTTTGCCAGTTGTTTCGATTTACTCAAGTATCTAATTACCTTGCCGGTTGTTCCAATTTACTGAAAGTAACTAATTGTTTCAAGTGACAACTTTAAGTTTCCTGTTGTTATTTGAGGGGGAAGTGTTAGAGTATCCCACATATACTAAATACAAAAATGTTAAGTGATTAATATAGAAATTGACTCTCTAACCTTAACAAATTAGTTTTAAGGATGGTTCTCCTAAATCTATATTAAAAATTTAACAAAAACTTTATCTTTATACTCTCTTCAGTTCACTGACTTTAGTGTCGGAGGTTTCTTGTCAGGCCAGCCCCGAGAGCTTCCGACTCTTTTTTTCTTTATTTACATGTCATACTTATCATCGAATTCTTCATCACAATAATGAGGTAATTTATTCCTTATCATATGTGAATAAGCTACACATCTTAATTATCTAATAAGTCCAATATATAAAATATATCCAATTAATCTATGTATCAAACATTGCAATAAAAACTTTTTATTGTACCAAAAAAAAATATTGCATTAAATGGTTTTGAATTATTTCAAGCCAAATTTATTAGATTGAGGGTTTTTAAAATCTAAATTCTATAGAGTTAAAAATTGAAAATTTTTTATTTCATAAATCTCTCTACATTCTCATATTAATTTTTAACTAAGTAGTCCATAATTTTAAAAATCAAATCGGACTAATCAATTAAACCGAAAAACTCAGCAATCAGACTAATAATTGGTTTGGTTCATACGTTAAATCTTCTTTTAAAGAAATTTGGAATAAACTTGCTTGAACCATGACCGGGTTGATCGGTAACCGGTTCCCAAACCAAGCTTAATTGGTAAAAAAAATTATTAGTCTTACACCATAGAAGATCGATCGCAGGATATTTAGCTTGTGGTCGGCAAGCAAACCACTAGGCCAAGAGGAATCCTTAAAATCTCTTCCTTAAAATTTTATTATTATTCTAAAATAATTTAATTATTTATCTCAACAGTTTTCATATTCAAAAATTATATCTATTAATTTTTTTAATAACTACATCTTTAAAATTAATATACTTTAAATCTATAAAATTAATAATATCTTGAATTTGTATATATATATATAGAGAGAGAGAGAGAGTTTGTAACAAAGAATATAATTATTATTAATATGAATACTTAGTATATTTTTACTTTAAAAAAATACTTAATATATTTATTATAATTTGAAATTTTATTTCAAATATTCTTTAATAAATTTTCCAATTGGTTTTTACTTGTAATTTATGTTAATTCATTTACTTTATTTTAATATATTTTATTTATCATGATTTTTAATAGATAATATTAATTATGATATATTTTATAAATATTTATTATATATTTAATTTACTATGGTTCAACCCCGGTTTGATCTCAATTAAATTTTTTATCCATGATTCTGTGCCTTCACTGATTCTAAAATTAAGCCGGATTTAAAAACATTAGTGCTATTGAAGGTAGTATATATATATATATGACATTATTAAGTTAAGCCAAATATTTTGTAAGTAAATTATTTAAGATAAAATGTAGACCTATTGACTTATGATCAATATTAATTTGAGATGACAATAAATGAAATTACATAAAACTTTATTAAAACAACTAATGTGTTTTTATCATATAAAACTTTTGTAATATACAAGATTCTTTGCTTTTCAACTTGCTTTTACCCTTGTTGCCTGGACTTAACTCACAGTCACAAGTCTGCCAGGAGGATTTGAGTGAGAGAACTTTTAAATTCCAAATTTAGCACTTTGCTCTTCTAGAGAAATATATATATATATATATATACTTCAAAAAAAAAAATAAAAAAATTATAGTAGTCAAATATGAAACTTTTGTTTTTTTCCTTGGTACATTAAAATTTGGGCTAATTTCATCTATCATCCTTCACCTTTATACTTAATAATATCACAATCATTTTTCTTTAATTTGTAATTCTAATATCATTAACCTTTATACTTAATAACATCAAAATCTATTTTTTAAAATTTGTAACTCTAATATAATTAATCCTATATTAATATTACAATCATAGTCACATTTATATAATTTTTCAGTAATTTTCAAAATCAGAAAATTGATATGCACTATGTATCATATCAAAAATTTCATCAACCATACTCATTTGTTTTTTCTCTTTTCTCTCGACATCACGTAATTTTTTCTCTTATTCTATTTAGTAGAAGATTTATGTTTTTATTTATTTAATTTGAATTATGTTCTCTCTTAGTCTAACTTAAGAAATTACAGGTTTTATATATAATTATTAATTAGACGGATAAAAGTCTGCACAAAATTAAAACTATATGATCTTTTATATTTTTTAGGGAGTGTTTAAGAAAACAACAGGCTGAAAGATTAGAGAAGAAAAAATAAGAGGGAAATGAATCACGTGATGTTGAGGGGAGAGGAAAAAAAATAAGTATGATGCATAAATTGTACAAAAAGTTAAAATTTTAATTTAATATAGAGTTTGTTTTTAAAAAAAAAATGATTTAGTGTAGAATCTACATCAATTTTTTAATTGGAAAAGATTACCGAAAATTATAAAGAAGACTATAATTATAATTATAATATTAATTTAAAGTTAATGTTAATGTGCTACAAATTAAAAATAAGGAATTTGGATGTTATTATTAACTATAAAAGTTAACGATATTATATTAATGTTACAAATAAATAAAATAAAAAAGGACTCTAATGTTATTAATTATAAAAGTAATAAGGATGACAGGACAAATTAACCCTTAAAATTTTAAAGTAAAAGAGTTGTTAAAATTTGAATTTTTAATTTTCTACATTTGAGTCAGATATTTAGCTAATTGCTTATTTATTTATTTAATAAACATGAACATTCCTTGGAGGATTTATTTAAATAATACATTATCTTTTACTATAAGTACATTTTCTTTTATGAAAGAAAAGGTAGCTCCCTAAATAGATCTCTCTATTTCTCTCTTTCATATAAGTATATATTTATATATATAGAGAGAGAGAGAGAGTACAGGTTCCCATGTAGAAGAAGAAGAGGAGGAGGAGGAGGAGGAGAAAGTAATATTGAAGGTGGGGTTGATGATAATTATATATGTCCATGTGAAAGAAAGAAGAAAGGCATCAATGGTTTCTGAGAAAGAGCACGCAAATCTTTGGATTTTTATCACTCTATTCAACGCATAAACCCAACCCTCTAGCAATCATCATGTCTTCTACTACTCTCTCATCATCATTATTATTACTCCCTCACTTTCATCATCATCATCTCTTCTTCTTTTTTAACTATCTACCTACCATACCACCAAAACTAATACCTTCTTCTTGTTTCACCTCTAACATTTCAAGATCAAGAAAGAGAAAGAAAGAAACAAGAAACTAGTATTTCAAGAACAAGAAAGTATTATATTTCAAGAAGATTATGAAGATGAAGACGAAGACGCCTTCTTTCAAGAAGAAAAAACCCTACTTTTATTATTTACCACTTATTCCAATAACTCTATAGTATGATCTTATTACAATAAAAAGGGTTTTTTTTTATGATCTTCTTGGAAAGAATTTGAGTAAATCTCAGGTTTCTTTCTCTTTTTTCTTTTTCTTTCTTGGGGAATTGAAGCATCACGGTCCGACTGCTGTTTGCTAGATCAAGCATATATATCTATATCTAAATATATATGGATCTTTTTGATTAATTAAGTTGGCATATTCAACAAAAGCATGATTGAATTAATTATTATAAGGTGATCTCTTTGTTTTTCTTTTTTCTTTCTCTTAATTTCTCCTTTCTTGATTGTTTTCTTCGGTTAAATATTATGATATTATGATTATATTGTTTGTGGCTTTTCTGTGTAAGGTTAATTTGTTTTTGTTTGGAGACTGTAATCTTGGTGCAAGTTTTTTCTGAAAGCTGCAGGAGGTATGGCTATGCAGATCTGGATTTGTATGTGTATGTATATGGCAATTATAAATATATATATTGTTCTTTTGAGAACTTATATATATATATATATATATATATGAACAGTTGAGTATAAATATATTTCTATTTCTATTTCCATGTTAATTAATATATTATAAATATGCACATCCATCCATTTCTGTGAAACCATATCAATCATACTCTCAGCTAGTACGTATATATAAATTAGGGCTTTGATGATATGCTTTTCAAATTATTCTGACATGTCTGATCTTCTATATTTATTTGTTCAGGAACCCTAGCTTTATATGTGTATATATATATATATATATTGAAGTTAATTGGCAATTTGGCATGCAAATGAAATTTATTTAACTCAAATGTTTAGAAATTTATTTTTTTAATTGGAAAATTAATAGATCAGTAAAATTTATTTGTTTCTAATTAATTAGTACTAATTTGTTTCTTCTTAATTTACAAAAAAAAAAAATTAATTTGTTCCTTTATATATTTTCCAATTAATAAATGGAATTAATTAACATATTCTGCACATATATATACAGTCCTTGCACAAGATATATGATTGAACTTCGTATAATTATAGCTACCTAATTCATATTTCAAACAATATCATTTGACCACTACTATGAATTCATAGTATGAATGAAGAAATTAATAATTAATTAACAACTTTCTTTTCTTTTAACTTCTCCATACATATATGCATGATATGCAAGTCTTTTGCGTGCTCATTGAATCAGTCCATAAACTTCCTTTTGCACCTACTTTTACAGATACATATATATATATTTGTATGAATTTTCTCTTTCAATTGAGATTAGCATTACCATTATCAAGATGTTTGAGTTAAATTGTTTTTCTCTGTCTTCTTGCTTAAATTGCTTTTCTATGTCTTCTTGCTTCCTTTGACTCCCACAACATCACCGCAATCCTCGTACAAGTCATGAGCTGGTAAGCACTAGCAGAAATTTTCAAATAATGGGGTCTTCTGATTTATTACCAATTTAAACCAACTGAAATAATTTTTAGACAGTCGAAAAACAATATATATTTTGATAAGTATAATTGCTTTGTTGTTGTTGATGATGATTTAACTTCAATTTTAATTCAAATTTATACGTAATTTCATAACAGTTTTAAAGATAACTTTGGTATCATTAAATTAAAAGCTCATTAATTTATATATATATATAAATATTGATGTTTTCTTGGGTTAATTTTAAATCATAGAATAATTCAGTCCAGATTAATTGAACTATTAATAGTTCAATTAATCTGGACTGAATTATTCTATGATTTAAAATTAA
>CATKHJ011296120.1:0-15828 GCA_949750685.1 Vernicia montana
TGGCTAAGCTTTCTCTATCTCTATTCCTTTGTGATATTTAATTCAAAATTGTAACTTATTGCATATAGGTTGTTATTTGCATTAAAATCATTTGTAATCCTATTCACCCCCCTCTAGGATTGCCATATTTGGGACAACAAAGACAAAACTGGAAAAGAAATAGATTGAGTTTAAGTTCTTTCACCCTCATTCCACGAACAGGCCTCCAAACTGATGCAACAACATTTTTCATAGTAGTAAAATTGATGTTTTTATTGGTGAGAAAACGTCCAACCACTGCCCACTGTAAATCCACTGATTCTCCTTCCTCCTCCCCATCAGAACCTACCAGTTCCACTCCATTTTCGACTTCATCTTTAAGAGTTATTTTGGAGTAATGATCTTCTATCTCTTGCATGCTACTATTGTTACTCGAACTAGCCATGAATGTAAAAACCACACATCGAAAAGAGAAAAATGGGGAATAATAAATTGTAAAGTAAAGAAAAATGGCTTGTCAGAATGACAAGAGGAATAACCTTTTCAGAGAGAAAAGACAGACCACTTTTATTTATTATTGCAACCAAAAAATACTTCAATACACTAATTAATTACAAATATATTTCGATGTATAAGCATTTAATGGATTGACTTTGTTGATAAGTACATTTGCTCTCCATATTTAATTTTTAAGTCTATGTATTTGAGATTGTTTTTTCTCTTAAATGGATCACCTTATTGTTATAAAAATTATATTAGAAAAAGAAACTTTAAAATAACTATGAAGCAGTCCCTCAAGCATTAGTAGCAATGGAGATGGTACATTTCAAGAAGCAAGTGTTTATGGACATAGTTATTTCAAGGGTAACTTGAAAGATTGGTAAGTGTGAAAAAAACAGTTGATCCTGATAATTTCCTCAGGTATGAATAGAGTATTCTTGTTAAACCTGCATCTTCAGGGAAGACTATTTGAAGATTATAATAAATACAGAAGATTATGTAAAATTTGTATTCTAGTTCATTGCAAAACTCATTTTGCTAAGATTACTTCAGCTTTGGATTGAATAATTCAAATGTAAAACTTCAATCACTAATTAATTACAAATATATTTTGATACTTACATGAAAATGTATTAGCATTTAAAGGGTTGACTAAGCAAATAAGTACATTTGTTTTCCACATTTAATTTTTAGGACTAAATCATGAATTTGCAATTATAGTTTTCTCTTAAATGGATTACCTTATTGTTAGAAAAAATGTACTAACATTTTGTGTTAACAAGTTATGGTATATAAATTAAACTAGAAAAAGAAACCTCCAAACAACTAATTGATCTCAAAATTTGTTGGAGAATTAATATTGGAATTCTATATCAATAGGAATATATATGGGATATGATAGGGTTTTCTTGACGGGTCTTGAACCCTAAGGCCACCCATCAGCTAGGACTTGGGAGGTGGAGGTGCTGTACCTAAGTGAGTAGAGTTGGACATGTGTAGACAAAGGTGTTGGACCTGAGTGTGTGAGTTAGGCTAGGCTATTGTTGGGGCGCTAGTTAGCCTGCATGAAGAAGAAAAGGGAAGAAGAGAAACTAGCCTTAGAGGGCCAAGCCTAAGGCCTGGCATTAGCTCTCTTTTGATCCTCTAATACTTAAGTCAGTGACAGCATATACAGAGTTAAAGGCTTGGAGAAAAGAGTGGGTTTAGAGAGATGGTACCACTGCTTTCCCTAATTTTTGAATGAGAGTGTTTGATTATAACTCGTGTTGGGCTGACATTTTTCAACGTAAAAGGAAGATCGTTTGCTGGACTTCTTTGGGGTAGCTAGTCAGGCTTTTAGTGTGAGGCTGAGAGCCTTTGAGACTAGCCTCCTCTTGTAAAGAAGAGGTCTCTCCCTTCCCTTTAAAGATGGTTTTTTATTTTAATTTTGAATTTCAATATATATATATATATATATATATTGAACTATTGGAATATTTATCTTGTCCCGTGACATAGGATTTCAAATATTCAAATTCAAATCATTGACAACTGCTTTTAAGAATCTTCAATTCAATGCGTGTTTATATACATGAACATGATAATAATAAATATATGTAACACAAACACATTAGCCAATGAATAGACAACAAACAAAATACTCAAAAGCCCAAACCCATTTAAGCCTAATGTTCCAGCAGAAGCTTAGGGGAAGTTTGTTCACACGACTCTTTCCCATTTTCTTCCACTCCAATCTTCACCAGTTTCATCATATAACTTTTTTTTTTCTTTAACCAATTTAATACTTCAACTTACAAATTGAAACTATTAAATATCGATTTATTAGTTTGGGAGCACGTGCATTACACGCGTGCTAACATGGAAAATGAACTGTGAATCATTGACTTTTTCTGTTGACTTGAATTTAATTTCCCACCATTTTAAAATTAATTACCTTATTACCCTTACTTAAATTCACCATATAGATAAAAAAAAAATAAAAAAGACCAAAATTACTCAATGAATAAAAACAAAGCAGTTTATAAATAGTGGTTTTTAAAATTCAATAACAATTATAGGCAAATAAGAAACAAAAACAACAACAATGGCATCAAATGGTAGAGAGGCAACGCATTAGCAACAACAACCCATGCATCAAAACAACCACCAAGCAACTCAATCCTTGGGTATTAGCAATTTGAGGGTCCATAAGATAGAGTCTTGTAAGCATAAAACTATCGTGCAAAAACTGCCATTTTTTTAGGCAAAATAAGGAGTGGTTTTTATCAAATCCACTAATTTTCACGTACGCTCTCCCTTTAATTATACCCAATTAACCAGCTTCTTTGATCTCGCAATTGGGTCTTCTTTGTCTGCTTCTATATCTTCGAATTTGATTTTTTTATTATGATAAATCCATTGTTATTATTTGTTTTTGTTTTTTTGTCAAATTAAAACCAGTGCTTAATTGAAACAAAAATTAAAAGAAAAGAAAAAGGGATAAAAATAATAATACAAAACCTTGTTGTATTACTGCTGGGTGTAAGAGTATGAGAAAGAAAAAACCTGAGACAACCCTTTAAAGCTTTAATGGGGGACATCAAAGAAGTATTATTGTTACAATCATCTCTCTTTGTCAATGTTTTTTGCCACCACCAGCAACAACATCGCCATTATTGAGATCTTGAAATGGGTTTCTAGACCTCTGTTTTGGCTGCTTCTTTTTCCTTTCAATTCTTATAGTCTCCAGCATGCAGTAGAAGAAAATGATTTCTGCTTATGGGTTTTTGATGATTGATTTATTTTTGCAATAAATAATTTGATTTAAGCGTTGTTGGATCCATATTCGTAGTGAGCTAAATTATTGGGTTAAATAGTGATTAATTTATTTGAGCTCATAAATGAAAGCCAAAATAATTTAATTGACACACTGTAAATTTTGAAGGATTGAGCCAAATCTTTGACATTAATTAGCAAACTCTAAAAAGCAAATGTGGCATCGTGGTCCTACAAATTGGGAACAGAAAGTGGAGGTGATGGATGAAGAACGTGGAGGCTAAGAGTTCGTAATGGAGCTTGAGGCTAGATTATAAGGGATTAAGGCTTAGTGGGAGAAATAGAGCTAAAATAGAGGAACAAACCACCTGCCAAAGGCTATAAATATAAGAGGCCTCCATAAAACAATCAACAATCATTCAATCAAGAACACAGCGAAATTCAAGCTACTCAAGCAAATCATCCCAAGCTTTTCAAAGCTCTTATTTACATTTCCTGTCAAATTTTCCAAGCCTCCGTGGCTTTTATCATTTATTTTTACAGTCTTTGCAATTTAATTTACATTTTCTTTGTATTTAATGTACTCAGATTTACATTAATACAAAAAATTCAGTTTACATTCCAAATATCTTGGTTCTCTTCATGACAATTGGTGAAGCTGCTTTCAGTGAATCCAAGTTTCTTTAAGGGATTACAGTCTCTTAGTTTCTTTTCACAATCATTTGAAGAAGTCAGAATGGGTGAGACCTTCAAGAGTCTCTAGCATGCCTAGCATTCATTTCAACAAAAAAAAAAAAGGGCATCAACAATATTTTGGCATGCCCAGTGGGACCACTTGTCACGTAATGCCGCCAAAAGAGAATGATAAGGATAAAAAAAAAACTACTAAAATTACTGTATCTCAGGGTGCAGAGGAAGTGGCTGCAACAACAACGCTTGGATACATACCTTAAATGGTTGAGCAAATAAAAAAAAAGTCATAGTCCACTTCGGGCTAATGATCTTCCATAAAAAATAACTCAAGAGACTCAAGTACTTGTTGCTTCCCAAAACATGGATGGATGCCTAGATTCCCTGGACAAGAACATGGGTTAAGGCAGACATCAAGACTCTTTTGGAGCAAGTAGTTTCTGGATAATCTCTTACCTACAATGGGGCTTCTCCCAGTTCAACCAACCTATTAGACAATCTTATGAGAAATCCTTAGAATTGGTGAATTTTGCTGGTGTACATCCATTGAAAGGCCAACCTGCACTACAACAAAGGAAAGAGACTTAGAATGTGCCTAGAATTCCAATCAACATAGGCCGCCCTTACAATAGCAGGCCTACACAAACTCAAACTCAACCACAACAATTTCAAAGGCATATAACCACAAGGACTAATCCTGCAATCTACAATGGAGATGAAGCATCATATGCACAACTTCTAGGCCCGGGGGGCAATAACATAGTAGGAACAGGGGTTCACATACCTGGGACTACTCAAATTCCTCCAATCCCTTTTATTCCTCATTTAGCTCAGGTGAATTTGGAGGCTGTTAGAGATGTTGTGCAAGAGTTATATGATCCAGGCTTGCGTCAAATTGGTAGGCTAGAATTCCATAAGTCGTATTCTCCAGCTATTGATCAATAGAATCCTTATCCAAGGGAATACCGTATCCCAGACTTCACCTTATTCTCTGGGGAAGATGGATAGTCCATATTGGAGCATATTGCTAGATTTACAATACAATGTGGAGAATTGGCAAATTATGAGAATTTTGATTTTTATAAACTAAGATTATTTCCAAACTCATTGACATGCCAAACATTTACATGGTATTCAACATTACCTAGGGATGCAATATATTCATGGCAAGAAATGAAAAGAAAATTTCATACCCAGTTTTTTATAACTAAGCCCGAAGTGTGTATGGTTGAACTGTCCAAAATGTCTGCTAATTTGTTCATGGCCTGCTTCAAGAAACTGAGAAGTAGATGTAGAGTCTTCTTGCTAGAGACCGAGTTTGTGAAGATGGCATAAAGGAGACTTGACATCGAGCTAAGGAAGAAATTTCAGGGAATGAAATTCAGAGACTTTTATGAGCTGGTTGCAAAAGTAGCAGAATATAAGGAGTTACTAAGGGAAGATAATAGAATGAAAAAGAAAGCTATAGAGACTTACTTTCAAAAAATTGGTGCTCAGGAGTCTATTGTTGCTGACCTTGCTAATTTCGGTTCCCATGTATGTCCACTGTTGATGCGGTCACCGCTAAAGACTGGGGATATTTGGAAGAAGACGCATACTTCCTCAATGCAATACACTTTTAATCTGAGCAAGGCTGAAGAGATCTTTGACTTCCTCTTTAAAGATAATTTCATCACTCTACCTGTGGGCCACTGCATACCTGCAAAAGAAGAAGTCAAAGGAAAAGAGTACTGTAAGTATCATAACTCATGGAATTATACAACTAATACATGTTGATCTTTTAAAAATATCATTCAGGATAGAATCAACAAAGGGATACTCAATTTTCCTGAGAAAAAAAAACAGACTATACTGATTGATGAAGACCTCTTCCCACTTGTAGCTACTGTCAATGCTATTGGAGTAGATCTTTGTACTCTAATTAATGAGAAAAAGAACAACAAGAAGGGAGCGCCAAGGGAGAAAACAAAGCATATGTGGGTTCCTAAGAGTCTACACAAGGGTATGAGGCTAGACTCTAACATGAAAAAGGAGAATCTACCCAAAACTTACCATCCACAAGCTATTATCCCAAGAAGACAGCCCAAGATTGCCAAGAGTCCACTTAGGAGCCTTCACCAAAAGCTGCATAAGAATCTTCCCATTAAACTATGTTCCAATATGAAAAGAAACAGTCTACCCCAGACTTTCCATCCACCAACTACCACCCAAAGAAGACAGCCCATGTTTGTGCTACTACCTGTGGAAGTCAAGGAAAACCAATGGCACCTTGTACGCCACAAAAAGTTTTCACAACCTCTTACTAGAACTCAAAAAAGGAGACTTTAAAGGAGGAGGGCAGCTGCAAGGATGGAGGGACCTAGCACAAAAGAAGATCAGAAGAAAGGTCAGACTATGAAAAAAATACTTGCTAATTTGGAGTATATTGGTAGCACACAAGATGAGGTGATGCAAGTAATTAAAGTAGGCTAAATTTCCATACCTTTGAGATGTTCTATGGAAATCATCACTTTGTCAGCTTCATTTCAAAGGACTAGGGATGAAAAGTCTGAAGAAAAAGAATCTCAAGAAGACTTGAAGACTCGAGGGGAACCTCTGATAAACATATTGTATGCAGTGGTGTTACCATCAAGGCTACAGAACCTGGAGTTCCAAAAAGAATTATCTTTGAGAAGCCTATTGAAAGGATGACAAAACACATTAAACCATTGTACATTAAGGTTCATCTCAATGAGAGGCCAACCTCTAGAGTCTTGATAGATAATGGTTCTGCTGTTAATATCATTCCATTAAGGATGGCTTTAGAACTTGGCAAATCTGAAGATGATCTCATAGCAATAGATATATTTATCTCAACATTTAATGGTGAAGTTACAAAGACTCTGGGAGTATTACCTGTAGAGATCCAAGTTAGAAGCAATATTGCTCTCACGGCTTTCTTTGTGGTAAACTCTACTGCCAACTACCATGCTTTATTGGGAAGGGACTGGATTCACGCTAATTGGTGCGTGTTGTCCTCACTTCATCAATTCTTGCTGTTTTGGGAAAGGGATGAGGTGAAAATAGTGTGGGCTGATGGAAAGCCTTTCAAAGCCTACACAGATGTAGTAAAGGCAAGATTTTATGATGGAAGTTTTGGTCCAATTCAATTTAAGGGAAAAAATAAATATGGTAGGCCAAAATCACTTACCATGATGAATCAAAAAGATTACCAACAAAAATTTAAGAATCTCTTCCAAAATTCAGTGATCGTGCCTTATTCTAGGAGTCTGACCACTCAACCCATCATTGAAGAGGTTGATGTTTAAGTTCACTCAAGAGAAAAAGGTGGTAGCTGCAGCCGTTGTGCTGAAGGTACAAGTGCAGCAAGCTTTGGATATGCTCCTAGCGGAAGAAGTTCAAGAAACTCTAGGCGCTGAAGTTATCTTTGAAGGGGAAAAAGCTGAGAAGGTGGAGAAAATCCAATTACATGAATTAAAAAATGCTTCGCCCAAGCTAGATGATTCTATGATTGAAGTTCAGGACCCTTTAGAGGAAGTCAACCACGGGACTTTTGAGAAGCCCAGAATTACTTACATCAGTGGCCTCCACCAACCTACATTGAAAAGAAAAATAATTGAATTATTACAAGAATTCAAAGATTGTTTTGCTTGGTAATATGAGAAAATGCCAGGATTGAGTAGGAAGCTAGTGGAGCACTAGCTGCCTATCAAGCCAGACCTTCGTCCTTACCATCGACCCCTAAGGAGAATGTCAAAAGATGTGGAACTTAAAGTAAAAGAAGAAATTGAAAAGCTACTCAAAGCAAGGTTTATAAGACCTACTAGATATGCCCAGTGGCTTTCCAACGTAGTCCTAGTGATGAAAAAGAATGGAAAGTTGAGAGTATGTGTGGACTTTAGAGATTTGAATGCTGCAACTCTTAAGGATATCTATGTCATGCCAATTATAGATATATTCATTAATGCTGCAGCTAAGAATGAATTGCTTTCCTTCATGGATGGGTTCTCTAGGTACAATCAAATTTTCATAACTCCAGAAGATGTACCAAAGACTACCTTTAGGTGTCCTGGCTCCATGGGGACATTTGAATGGTTAGTCATGCCCTTTGGGCTAAAAAATGCTAGGACCACCTACCAGTGAGCCATGAATGCAATCTTCCATGATATGCTTGGAAAGTTCATAGAAGGCTACGTGGATGATATTGTGGTAAAATCCAAAAGAGTTGAAGACCATGTGGAGTATTTAAGAAAAGGCTTTCAGAGGATGAGGGATCACCAGTTGAAGTTAAATCCCTTTAAATGTGCTTTTGAGATTCGGGCTAAAAACTTCTTAGATTCCTGGTGCACCGGAGAGGGGTAGAAATAGACAAAAATAAAGCAAGAGCAATTATGGAGTCTTAACATCCCAGAAACAGGAAGGAATTGCAAGGATTCTTAGGGCAAGTGAATTACTTGAGAAAATTCATCTCCAACTTAGTTGGAAAATCTAAGTTCTTTTCTGAATTTCTCAAGCTAAGGTCTGAAGAAGAATTCCTTTGGGAAGACTGTCATCAGGAGGCTTGCAAAAAAAATCAAGGAGTATTTGAGTAATCCTCCAGTTTTGATGCCTCCAAGGGCAGGAATCCCTCTGAAATTGTACCTCTCAGCTTTTGAAGACTCCATAGGCTACATCCTAGCACAAAATAATGCTACACATTAGGAACAAGCTATTTATTATCTCAATAGGTTTCTCACACCAACAGAGATAAAATACTCACCTGTGGAGAATATGTGTTTGGCTTTATAATTTACATGCACCAAGCTTTGGCATTACTTGATTAGATCAAGGGTTTATGTAGTCTCACAAACTGATTTGATTAAGTATATGTTGAACCAGCCCCTTATCACTGGGCATATAGGCAAGTGGTATCTTGCTTTAGCAAAATTTTCTCTAATATATTTCTCTCAAAAATCAATAAAAGGGCAAGCATTAGCGGATTTTTTAGCAGACCATCCTATTTTGAAAACAAAAGGAGGGGAGGAATTAGACTTACTAGTCTATGGAGCTGAGAAGAGTCCTTGGGTTCTAAAATTCGATGGTTCAAAGACAGAGGAGTCTACATGTAATATCCTACACTCCGTCAATACCTAGTATTAACAGTAATGCCATTGAAAGACAAATTGAATGGTTATTGAGATAACAAGATTAATAGAAACTCAAACGAGATCCGATTAAATGCAAATAAAATTTTTCTTTAAATTACTTCTATCTCTGTGATATTGAGTACATGTATACTCATAAAAATTTTATGAATATGATTAATGAAATAAAGATAATGAAGTGATATCGGTTACAACAATGTACAGTGAAAAAAAAGGGTAAAACGATCATTTCATAAAAATTGTCAAAATGGTAAGTCAATGAAAATGAACATGTGAAGCAAGTGGAAGAACCAACTATGTACTAGCATGGCCAGCCCATTATGGTAGCTGAATGGGAAAATTTACTTGAAATTATATGGAAAAGAATTGGTCAAATTAGATGAATGGAAATAGACCCCACAATTCAATTAGTCAAAATTAACATATAATTAGGAAAGGTCATGGAAATTTCCTAGTGGCAAAAGTATGGTCATATTTATCTAAATATAAATGAATTATATAAATTAAAAATTGAGTTAAATTATTAGCCATTGGATCAAATCAAGTTAATCCCCACCATCTATTGTTAATACTAAGATATAAATCTAGAGTTTTCTTATTTCTAACTCATTTTTCATCATCTAAACTAAAAAATTAAAGATAGCAAACTCTCCTCACCTAGACCATTCAGCCACCACTAGTCCACCATCAAGAATTCAAGAACTTCTAAGGTAAATCATATAACCAAGCTTAATTTTCAATTATAGTATGATTAGGAGTGTGTTGGTTGCTTGGTTTGCAATTTCTTCTTCTTTCCTTAGATGATGGTTTGGCCTATGGTGTGTGAGGAAAGAGAGAAGTTTTTTTGGTTTAAATTTATTTATAATTGAGATGATGGAGAGTAGGAATTGATGAGTTGATTGGATTCAAATTGCAAGAAGGAGCTTGATTTGGTTATTGAACTTGAATTGAGAAACCTAAGTTTTGAAATGAGCAGAATCTTTGAATACCCATACTGTCAATTTAGAGACCGAATTTGAAGAAGTGTAAAACATGAAAATTGTATATAAATATCTATAGTATATACTGGTAAAAGGAATTTTAAATATTCAAAGTGTGTAGAGAGAAATTTCACTTGAACTAGAACTATTACTATTCATCTGAGAATTGAGTGAACCTAAATTTTGAAGTACAATTGATGGCTTTAGAGATTGAATTAGGCCAAGAATAAAACATTAAAAATTCTAATTTACATGTTTATAATACCCCTATAAAAGTAATTCTTAATTGGATTTGTAATTATTGAGTTACAGTCAAAGGAATGTGATAAGGTCTAGTGAATTCTGTAATCTAACACAGTTGGCAAATCTGGGAATATATTCTCCGAAATGAGGATGTTAGAGATAGAATTAGAAGAAACTAAAAACTAGTGAAATGATCATTGATATGTGTAAAATTGATCCAAAAAAATTATTTGATAAGATTCAAAGTATAATGTGAGAAATAGAGCCTATTATATAACTGACTATGTAATTGGATTCAGCTTGTAAACTGAATTAAAGCTTCTGGTTTGAGGATGTTAAATATGGAAATGGGTTAAACTCAAAACATAAGAAATGTTCCTTAATTTCTCTAGTACCTCAAAGTAAAAGAAAATTGCAATTGAAAACATAAATATTGAGTTATACTCAAAACAGTGTGACATGGTCAATCTGCCCTGTAACAAAAACAGAATTGAATTGAAATTGTTACCAAGTTCGCTATGAATTGAATTTTAAGTTCAATTTTGGATATGTTGGAAATGTATATGTCTAATTTGAACAAAAAGAATCAACTCATTTGAATTAGAAAATCTTGAGAAATGGCAGAAACAAGGTAACAAGATCTATTAATATAACTAGACAATGAATTTAAATATAATCTGACAAAGTTAACAATTTGTGACTTAATAAATTATTTATATATGGAAACAATGAATAAATGATCAATGAGAATAATGAATACTGAATTAAATATAATTATTCAATATGAATTCACTGTGAAAGTATATTGAATTGTTATAAATGTATATGTATATACTACGGAGTATAATGATTTGCATTGATATTAGATAAAAATATTAGAGTTATCATTAGATAATCAAATTGATAAGGTAATTAATAATTTTTGGTTAAATGGTATAAAGGATATGGTTCAATGTATGACCTAAAGAGATAAATATGCTCTGGAGATCGAGGAGCGTCACTACCGAATATATTAAGAGTTCACATTAGGAGCTAAGGAGATCAAAGTGAGTACCTTGTAAACCTTGCATTTCTTAAATAAAATAATTATTTGAATTAAATTCTTTTCAATGAGGCCTTCGACCTAATTATTGTTATTGAATTCTTTCATTAAGGCCTTTGGCTTATTATTACCATTTGACTGTAAATACTAAACTGTACTCTATTTAAACACTGTAAAAGCGTTCACCTTCCATATATCTATTTTTTCACTGGAATAAATCCTTTCCTGAACTAATGGTTCTCATTTGAAAATTCAACGTACCATTATTGATAAATTTTTCTCATAGTCACGTTCCTTTAAGGAACCAATTGATCCATGTATAAAATTCCTTTGTTCTTTCAA
Organism: Vernicia montana; assembly: GCA_949750685.1. Classification (NCBI taxonomy): domain Eukaryota; kingdom Viridiplantae; phylum Streptophyta; class Magnoliopsida; order Malpighiales; family Euphorbiaceae; genus Vernicia; species Vernicia montana. The sequence goes on from CATKHJ011296120.1 coordinate 11,676, forward strand.
TTAATCATCTTTCACTGAATCCTATGTGATTTGTTATAGTATATTATTTATCTTTTATTGAATCTTATATGATTCATCATTGTACATTATTGATTCAAAACATTGAAAAGCTTACATACTTGATCCAAAGTGATCTTACTGTATTACTAAAAGCAGAAATTCCCGACTGATGTAGGTAATACATCAGACTGTGTGCACACGGAGAAGGCCCATCGGATAGGAATAGTGTATCCACCTCAGCTAGGTGGGGTGGGCCTAGCCGTGAGACCTGATTAGTCTTACGCTATATACTGATATAAGTGAGCAAATCAATAACTGCCACTCTATTGTTTACTAATATGAGTGAGCAAGGCAATAGCCACCACTCCACTGTTTACATTGGGAAGCACACTGCTTCCAAGACTATGATTTCTGCTAAAATGTTATTAATAAATCCCAACTGTTATTGACCACTGTTATCGAATCCTGACTATCAATGACCATTGTTATTTTTATTGATCACTGTTATTGCATCCTGATTGTCAATGATCGTATTGACCATTGTTATTGAAATCTGATTGTCATTGATCAGTGTTATTGAATCCTAATTGTTATTGATCATTGTTATCGAATCCTGACCGTTATTGTCCATCGTTATTGAACCTCGACTGTGTCTTCTATACTGTTATATTGATATTCTGTTATTGAATCTCAATAGCTATTAATCATTGGAAAAATTGCTTCTTCTCTACTATTTCATTGGAACCTGAATATTAAACCAACTGTTATTGAATATCTGAAATTTATTCTTTTATACCGTTACATTGAAATCCTAATAATTTTATTATTGAACTTATATTTATACACTGTTTCTTATTTATTATAAAGTACTCACTGAACTTCTCTCACACCCCTACAGTGTTTTATTTCAAGTGCAGTAGTAGACTCAGCAAGTGAATCTCAAGTATTTATCTCCACTTGAGATTACTTCGCTGAATGTAAGAGGATTACAGATTACTGTCTGGGTCAATCATTTAGAGCTCCATGGACTAAAATGGTTTATTATTAGATTGATTGGTTAAATTGAATCTTCTATATGATTTAGAAATTGTAATATCATATATTAACATGGATACAGAAATTGATAGTTGATACAATGTGATGTGTTTAATGATGATTGAGTATTAGGAAGATTTGCATTGAGCTACATGTAGTTAAGGCTATATAAGTGTGTTATTGGAAGTGTTTCTTTAATGCAGGTTGTGAACTTGGGATATTGTTATAGTTGTAGCTGTTATGCTGCCGAATTGAAATTTATTATTGATGATCACTCAAATTAATGGTATTAATTTTATTGTAATATCAGGTAATGGGGTTCTACGAGTTGTTGGTGCCTTTATGGTTACCCATGCTCTAGGACCGTCACGTCGTCTGAGGTGAGATGTGACACTACAGGTGCTGGAGTCATCATCATATCCCCTTCAGGTGCTAAAATTGTTATTTCTTTCAATTTGGATTTCGATTGCACTAATAATTAAGCGGAATATGAGACATTGATTATTGGGTTGGAGATCTTGAGAGAACTTGGTGCAAAGGAAGTGTTGGTAATAGGAGACTCACAGCTAGTGCTGAGGCAACTTTCTAGAGAGTACAAATGTAGCAGCCTTGTATTGGCTCCTTACTACACAGTAGCAATACAATTGTTAGAAAACTTTGTAGATGTATGATTCCTACATGTTCCAAGAGAATCAAACTGGGAGGCTAATGAGTTAGCTCAAATATCCTCTGGTATGAAAATGACAGAAGAACTTACTTACAAGATGATCCTCATCAAGAAGCATAGCCATCCATCCATCCTGGAGAGAGGGATACCAGTTAACTCTTTCAACACATATGTCAACCTCACTGGAGACTGAAGACAACCTCTTAAAAATTACTTGAATAATTTATCCATAAAAGCTCCTTATAGACTTAAGGTACAAGCTCAAAATTTTATGTTGATAGAGGAGGAGCTTTACGGTAAAGATTTTGATGGATTGTTGTTGAGGTGTTTGAGATTTCCAGAGTCCATGAAAGTAATGAAGCAGGTACATGAGGGAATCTGTGGAGCACACCAAGTAGGAATTAAAATGAGATGGTTAATCAAAAGGCATGGCTATTTTTGGCCAACCATCCTGAAAGATTGTATGAGTTATGCTAAAAGATGCAAACAATGTCAAAAGTATGGAAATGTATAGAGAATACCTACTGATGAGTTGCATCCTGTTGTAAAGCCTTGGCCCTTTAGGGGTTGGGCTATATATTTGATTGGCAAGATTTATCCAACATCATCCAAAGGGCATAGTTTCATCATTGTAACAATGGACTACTTCACCAAATGGGTAAAAGCTGTACCTATTAAAAAGGTGGAGCAAAAAGATGTCATTCAATTTATTAAAGAATTCATTATTCACAGGTTTGGTATCCCTCAATCTATCACCATAGACCAAGGTACCATGTTCACAGGTGAAGAAATGAAAGACTTTGTAGAGGATTTTGGCATCAAGCTAATCAATTCAACAACCCACTATCCTCAAGCTAATGGGCAGGGAGAAGCATCAAATAAAGTGTTAATCAACATCTTAGAAAAAATGATTGAAGACAATCTTAGGGACTAGCACAGACTATTGTTAGAGACTTTATGGGCTTATAGAACATCAAAGAGAAGTTCAAGAAGTGTGAGTCCATTCTTTCTTACCTATAGTCATGATGATGTCCTTCCAATAAATGTGGTAGTCCCAGCTTTGAGGGTGGCCAAACAATATGATCTCACTTTTGATGATTATCACCAAGCCATGATGATAGAGTTGGAAGACCTGGAAGAGTCAAGGATGCAAGCTTTCAATCACATGCTTATATATAAAAAGAAAGTTTCAAGGGCCTATAATAAAAGGATTAAAAAGAAGACCTTCCAAGAAGGAGAATTGGTTTGGAAACTAATCTTACTTGTAGGAACCAAGGACAGAGAATTTGGCAAGTGGTCTCCAAACTGGGAAGGCCCTATCAAAATCCACAAGGTGCTGGAGGGGAATGCTTATTGGTTGTCAAGCCTGCAAGGAGAGCCTCACAAAAGTTTCATTAATGGCAAATATCTCAAAAGGTATTTTCCCACCGTGTGGGAAATGAGGGAATCACTTGAGGAAAGTCAATAGCAAGGCCGACTCTACGGCCAAGGTACCTGTCCCTGTAAAAGCAATATAGTGACATGTACAAAGCCGATCTCATGGCTAAAATTTGTAAATAAGTAGGCTCTTGGTCACTTTTACTTTATTCAAATAAAGGCAAGCTGAATTCATGACATATGAGCAAAAAAAAAAAAAAGTGCAAAATCGGGAATAAGAAAAATATATGGGTTAGCTGAAGGTGACCGGAGCGGTAGTGAGGGGACTTGTGACGACGGCGAGGTTCCTTGTTGTCGGTGGCGGTAGAAACCAACTGGAGGTGTTGGTTGGTCTGATCGGCAGACCCGAAAATAAAAATAAATAATTAAAAAAGGGAAAAGAGAAGTGAATAAAATTTTAGCTAGATGGGATGAACTTTAAAATTGGAGCAGATTATTGAGGTAGAGAAGGAAGGGATTTGAGTTGGTTAGAAGTGAGAGTGGTTGTAGAGCTTTAGGTTTGGGTTTGTGAAAGATTAAATGGTCTTGGTGGAGGATTTTGTGGAAAAATTTTAAATGGGTTTGAAGTTGGACATGATAAGAAAGCTGGTGGAGAAAGATAGGACTTGTTCAAATTTATAAAAAAAATTAAGAATTGATTAGGAGGATGAGGAATTTGGATTTGTTTGTGGGATTAGAATTTTTGGGGAATATAGAAGATCAAAGGAGGAAATTCTGCTATATGGGTTAGAGGTTGTAATACCCGAGATTCACATAGCCCATTTGAGCTATGAAATGATATAGAATATATGTATTCTATAGATGGTACAATATAGATACCATAATGGGAATGAATTAAGGCAATTGTTCGTATTGTGTGTTTATTGCTCGGTTTGTATTTTTCCACTGTTGTATGAATTTTTATATGCTTTATATGGATGAAAGGGATGGAATGTCAAGGTTAATAATGTTTATTATGATATGGGAAGTGATTTAAAAATATTCTAGTGAGAAAGGATCGAAGGAAATTTACGG
>CATKHJ011296194.1:0-19448 GCA_949750685.1 Vernicia montana
TTTTTTTGTTCCTCAAAATCTTGAGTCATTCTCTTGCAAAGAACAAACTTCCATGCCTTTTGCGTACAAGATTTGCAGAATGTGCCCAAGAAAGTGTTACATTGAGATTCATTAACTTCTCCTTAGCTTTATTTATATATAAAAAAAAAAAAATCAAATGTGCTTTTTTTTTTTTTTTTTCTACTTATAAAAAATAATTAGCATTATCAGTCACTATTGCTACAATATTACATTATTTGATTTAATGATGTGTTTGTTAAGAGTGAAGGTATATAATTACCAATGTTGTAAGAACCGGACCGGACCGGCCGGTCCGACCAGAAAAACCGGGAACCGAAGGTCAGGCTGGTTCGGTTCTGGTCTCAGACCCTGCCACCTGCCGGCCCGGTCGGACCGGCCTGTTTTTTCCTGAGTTTTTTGAAATATATATATATTTTTTTGTTTGGATATTAAAAAAAAATTTGGACTAAAAAAAATTAAAATTTATGATTGGACTAAATAAAAAATTGCAAAATTCAAGTAGGCACAGGCCAGCCTATTTTGGTCCGACATTCGTGTACGCAGATCGCGCGCTCACACATTGAACTTACCCGAATTTTGATTTCAAAATGACCACATAATGAGTTAATTTATCATAATTTCTTCTAAGTAATTGTCTCAAATTCATATTTTTTTTAAATAATGTTCATTACTTACTCTAATAACGTTTATTAATTTTAATTATATGTATATTATATTTTTTTTTAATATATAAATAATAAATATATTAATTTATTTAAAATTTCGGTTTGACCCCGGTTCAACCTCTAACCCGTAATCATCTGCCTTCACCGGTTCTAAGACCGGGCCGAGTTTGAAAACATTGATTAAAACTCAATTCTTATCTTCTTCCCTATATATTCTTAATCCTTTGATCTTCGAGGCAGGCAAAATTTTCTTTTTACAAGCATATCTCGAATTCTTACATGGCGGATTTGGTTTCACAATGCAATGTGGAGCAGCTCCTACTCATGCATACACACTTTCACTTTTTTTTTATTTTTTGGTAAAATTTATTTTTTTTCCTTACATTTATCACTAGTCCCTATTTTTTTTTTGACAATTATATTTTATAAATTTAAAATTTTATTTGCTCAAAAAAAAAAAACTTTTGTGTTTCATTTATATTTTTATTCTTTTATTTTATTTTATATTTAGTATTAATCATTTATATTTTATTAATTTGTCATAATTTTATTTAGTATAGTAATTCGTTTAGTATTTCAATTTTATTATTTTTACAATAATATTTTATAACTGAAAAAATCATTATTTCACAATAACCACCACCAATAAAATTAATTAAGTGTACATTAATATTATTATTTTGTACATAATAAGTATGAATATCCTATATAGGTACAAAGTCTAATGTTCCTGACTTTTTATTAGTATTTATTTATTGATTACGTGATATTTGTACATATGCAAAATTAAAATCAATAGTTTTGATTGTGTTTGAAAAATTATTAGGCAGAAAGATAATATATTTTTTTATTCATATTAAAATGACTTTTATGTGTAATTGAAGTGATTTTTTTTTATATGAAAAAGTAATGAACCTAAATTTTATGTTTAATCAACTTGACGCTAATAATACATAAATATACACTTTATAAATACAGAACCTAAACCTTATATTTAACGAACCTGACACTAATAACAGATAAATATACATTTTATAAGTAATGAATTTAAAGTTTATATTTAATGAACTTGACACTAATAACAAATGAATATATACTTTATAAGTAATGTACTTAAACCTTATTGTTTAATGAATCTGACACTAATAACAGATGAATATACATTTTATAAGTAATGTTCCTAAAGTTTATGTTTGATGAACCTGACACTAATAACAAATAAATATACGTTTTATAAGTAATAAATCTAAACCTTATATTTAATGAACATGATATAAATAACATATGAATATACACTTTATAAGTAATGAATCTAAACCTTATATTTAATTAATCTGACTGTAATAATAAATGAATATACACTTTATAAGTAATGCACCTAAAATTTATGTTTGATAAATCTTACACTAATAACATATGAATATACGTTTTATAAGTAATTAATCTAAATCTTATATTTAATGAACTTGACATTAATAATAAAAAAATATACACTTTATAAATAGTGAATCTAAACCTGCTACTCTTATAATGATATTTCATCGTTCATAAACTAAAGATTGACACTATTAAATTATATTTATACTTAAAAATATACAGTATTATATCACTAAAATTTAAAATTATTATAATTATTCAAATATAAGAAAATGAATTATTTATATCTTAAAGAAAAAATGAAAATTTATTTTTAAAAAATAAATTATATAATAATTTGAGTTATTAAATATTTTATAATAATTATTTTAAACAGTTAAAAATATTTTTGGTATTTTAAAAATGTTTGAAATGAAAATAATTTGTTAGTAAAATTTGATGATACAAGAGACATGTAAAATTTATGTTTTGATGAAAAAAAAAATATTTAATATATTTAATTATAATGATTAATATATTTAATATAATGCAAACAAACAAAAAAAATATGATTTTTATAATTATAGTCACTTAATTGGTAATCTAGTTTTTTTTTTTTTTTTTTTCTCCTTAAATACAACTGGTTCCCCCTTTTTTTCCTTAATTATAATTGATCCCCTCTTTTTTCTCTTAAATTACAGCTGATTCTCCTTTTATCCACAATACGTCAATTATATAATTTACTACCAATGTCTTAAAAAGAGTTACATGAAATAGAAAAAATAAAAATTTAAGTATTTTTTTTTTTAATTTTTAATATATATGGCACATATTTATAATATTTTTCTTAATATGTAAATAAATTTAATAAGTCAATTTTTATCTGAATTTAAGTCCGTGATGATATTGTGATAAATTAATAAGTTCATGTTAGAAATAGTCAAATTTTAAAATAAATGATAAAATTATAGTAAGAATTAAAAAAAAATACTTATAATTAAGCTTCTTTTTTTTTTCTTTTTTGAGAATGAATAATTAAAATCTGTTAAAATAAATTTAAAGTATTCTAATTTTAAAAGTTTTTCATGCTAATTGTGGCCACATTATATGAAGAACAAGAACAAATAGGGTTTCGATAAAAATCTTTAAATTTTTGTGGTAAGTTTTCTATTGGCAAGAAAATAATTAATCCTCAATTTTAATTTTATGACAAGTAGTGGAGAAGTTTTACAACAGACAACAATAATTTTTATCAAATTAAGAATGAGTCAGTTTTTCAAGTTTTAAGTTTATCAAAATCTTAATTTCATGAATTATTTATATATATATATATGCTATTGATGACCATGTGTAAAATTCATTCAAAATTTGATTTGAAATTCTTTTTATATATATCTATTAGATAAATAAATTATACCGACTCATAACTCTAAATAATTCGATTCAAATATACTTAAAAAATAATTAATATCCAAAATGAAATGAACCTATTTACCATGTTTAATGACACATATCCTTGATTAACCTTATTTTCTACCACTATGTTAAGACAACAATCAAATCTATCTTAACTTATATTAAAATTTAATAAATAAAAAAAATTTAACCCTGAGAGCTCTACAATACTCCATAAAAAAGAAATGCTGAATTTAAAATATTAATATTATAAATGGTTAAGTTTTACTTACACTGAGTGCATATATCAATTCAATGAGATAAAGAATATATGGAGTAGAAAAGTATAATAATGTATTTTCATTTAGTAAAAATAGACAAAAAAATCATATTTGCTAAAAAAATCTTATCATTTATTAATTTGATGTATGAGATAAATTCATGCATTTGCTGTAAACAATAATTTTTCATTATAGACAGAGTTGAATAATATTTCTTAATAAATATAAAATTGAATTATTAATATCATTCAAAAATCAAAATAGTTTAATTCTCTCCAACAATTTAATTTTTATATATATATGCAATAAATCCACATCCATAAATAATGAGGTGTGGCAGATTTTGAACCTAAGAAATGAAATCTTCTGCTATGGTGCTATATATAGTATTAGCCTATTAGGTATTATTATTTTTTCTGTCTCTCCCAACATATCTCTCATGAAAAATTGAATTTACATGTCAGAAATCTTTCTAAGATTAGTGCAATAAATAAGTGTGTGCACCATCTATGTGACTTCATTAAAGATCAAGGCTTGGATGTGTATAGACTTAAATAACACATGTCAAAACAAATTTTTAATCTTTCAATTTGTCTAGTGCTTCTACTACTAGGTTATTAGAATTATGATTAATTAATTAATTAATTAATTATTATTACTTGAGTACTTAAGTGGTCCCATATATTGCCTAATATAATTCTCTCTAATACTTTAATTTTAATATATGTTAAAAAAAAATTAATATAGTAATATCACTTTTTTTTTTTTATTATATTTAGAAATAAAAAATATAAGATATATTTGATTTCTTTTAGTTGTGTTACTTTTTCAAAGAAAGATATACATTAAAAATATTTTAAGAATTAAAGGAAAAATAATTCAAATATAAATTCACTCCGAACATAAAGTATAAAATTTAATTTGAATGTCATATTTTAAATTATGTTTTTTTTTTTTTTTTTTTTTTACAATGGAGGGAAAACCCAAAAAAACGCTAAACTAAGAGTATCCCCATCAATACTTTTAGTCTCACTCCCTATTATAATATAAACAATTCAATTCCCTATTTTAACTTGTTTTAAAATTTGTGCATACTCCAACAATACTCTCTATATCACTCTCTATATAATAAATTGTGCATATTCCAACAATACTCTATATATCACTCTCAATATAATTTTTTATTAATAAAATTATTTAAGAAAAGAATAATGAGGAGAGAGAATAAGAAAAAAAATAAATAAAATGATGAAAGAGAAACTAATAAAAAATTAGTTAGAAGTCACTTTCTCACTCCTTAGATTTAAGGAGGGAGAATGTGACTCATTATAAATTTAGTTTAGTTTAAGAGGTTATTATAATGGATTTAAATGAATTTGGCTTCCTATTTTAAGAAAGGAGTGAAAATAAAGAAGCTATCGGAGATGTTCTAATACTCTTCTTAACAAAAATACTCCAGTAGAATCCCCTTTGAAGCGGCTGAAGAATACCCTCTGGAGGAGTTACAAACTCAACCACACCTCTTTCAATATGTTATTTTAAATTATGTTATTCGAAACATGATGAATTCTACCTTTTTATTTTATTTGTTTTAAATAGAATGCATTTTTTTTTTTTTAACAATACTATAATTAATTAATAACATTTGAAAATATCATAAGCATGTTTGTATATATAAATATACATATACAGTTAATTATTATTTTTAATTTTCAGTATTAAAAGATGTTAAATTAATATTTATTGTAATTTACGTATAATTATATATATATAAAAAAATAATTGAAATTATAATATATTATATTGTTTGAAAATGCTACCAATTCAATATATATTTGAACTAGAGCATTTCATTATCAACTTTAATTAAAGATGCCCGCAATGTGAAGCAATTTGAAATTGGGTTTTCAAGTCTGAACCGTTAACCATAATTAAATCATGATGTTGCCATCTAAACAAAGATGGACTCGGTCTCTATTAAGTCATAAATGGATTTTTATATTTTTGAATAAATTTGATTGTCTGTATATCATTAATAAATTTAATATTAAGAAAATAAATTTAAAGACTTTAAATAATTTAAAGAAAACAAAATATTTTTTTAAAAAAAAATTAATAAATCTCATTAATGGAAAAACCTAAAAAATGAAACTAAAAATAACACAAATAATAATAAATTCATGTAAAAAATATATATTAATAAATTTAGAGAAATAATTTATATTTAATTTAATCATTCACCCACTTGTATTCACAAATTTAATAATAATAAAAAAAGAACAGTCAGATATTAAAAAAATAAAATGGAAGACTGAACCAAATATATGTAAATGTAATCAAAGTATTCATAAAAAGTATCCAAACTAAGGATATAGTATTTATAAGAGATGATACTATGGACTTGATTTTTTTTTTTAATAAGATAGAAAAGTAAATTTAGATAGTATTTTATAAAATTAAATGCTGAAAATTTAAGTATCATATAATATAAGTGATATAATTTTTAAATTATATAAATATTTAAAAATGTAATCATTTATTATATTTAATGTAAATATTAAACATTAAATTTTAATTTATTATTTGAAATAATTTTTATTTTAACTTAAAAATTTAAAATAAATGTTATTACATAATTTAATCAATGATTAAGTGTTCATATATATATATATATATAATTAGACATTCAATTAAACTTACAAATCATTTGTATGAATTGTATAATGTTTAAATTCATTTTATTTAATTACTGGTTAAAGTATTAAAGTTTGAAATCAATTTATACTTACTAAATTTGATTATTGAGATCAACATTTAAGAGAACATCCACCATGAGATAATTTCTATATATAAATAAGTAGAGTGATAATTTTTTATTTAACTAAAAATTCCAATACGAATCCGCCCGGAAAATGAGCGCCAAAATCTAATTTAAATTCGACTAAAATTTGAAATGATTTAACCCTAGTTCACCCAAAAAAATTGAGGGTCAATCCGATCAAGTGACAATTAATTGAATGGTTAAATAATTTTTATACTTGAGTGGGTCAAATCCAACCCGATTTGAAATTGATCCGAATGAGTAAAAAAAAATTAATATCAAATTTATTGTTAAATAAAATTAAATCAAAATTTTTAATAATGTATGTATATTTATTGTTAATTTATTTTGAATCAATTTATTATCAAATTTATTGTTTAATATAAAGTTTTTTTACATAATTAATGCATATATATTTAATATAAAAATGAACTTAATTATTATTAATGTATTCTTGTAACAATAAAAATTAAAAATTATTTATAAAATATCAAATTTATCTTATTTTGATTAATATAATTATATATATTATACTTTTAAAATTTATTTAATTATTTTTATTTTATAGTATTATCATATTAAAATTTTGATAAAAATTTTAAATTACTTGCTAGAATAAAAAATATATTGATATTACAATATATTAGAATTATTCAATTTAATTATTATGTTATTATATGTGTATGCATTGAAAGGTATTTATTTATTATGTTATGGTATTTTATATGTATAAAAATTCTATATGTGATAATAGATTTTAAATATTTTATATATATTTTACTTAAATTGTATATAAGATATTTTAAAATTATAATGTTCATTTTTATTATATATGAAAATTTTACTTTTATAAAAAAATTTGTCATGACCCGATTTAAAATTTTACTTTTGAAATTAAACTCGAAAGTGACATGACCTAACTTGAAATTATTTATGGTCATCAACATGATGATTCACTCGAAAATTCAAACACATCTTGTAGTGATCCGATTTGAATCCGTTCGAAAAATGATGAGACTCAAAATAATTTAATTCGAACTCGACCCACTTGCCACCTTAAGCATGAGACAAGTGTGGAGTGCGTCATTAAATTTGCTAAGAAAAATTTTAATTTCGATGTGTTAACTAGTTTGAATATTCACTTGACTGATAAAAAAAATAATTTAATAAAATTATGGTTTGAATATTCACTTGACTGATAAAAAAAATAATTTAATAAAATTATGGATTTAAATATTTTTTTATAAATTTAAATATTGAATTTATTAATTGAATTTAAATGGATTAAAAAAATGAATTTAAATTCAAATAATTAAAATTAAAAAAAAAATTAAGAAATAACCGAAGGCAGCAAAGCAGGCAGGCATATAGATAAGCCACACCAGGCTACGGAGGCAGCGGTCTCCATTCATTTTTAGTTTAAAAAAAAAAAAAAAAAAAAAGGGGGTACATAAAAGGTTCAAACTTTTCGAATCTAGCTTTCCTGTTCGTTTCCTTTCACAACATGATGCCACTGCTCAAAAAGCTCTAGTACTCTCCATAACCGCCTCACACTCTCTCTCTCTATCTCCAAAACCAGAGAAACACGGACATGGTTCTCGGAGCAAACGGCGCCGTTTGGATGGGCGGAGGAAGAAGAGGAGGAGTTGCAGCAGCTTTGGAGGAAGACGAAGAAGAAGATGTTGTTTCTTCATGGACTAGAAACCACCACAGTAATGATAATGAGGTTGGCACTAAAGAAGAAGAAGATTTGGGTATCAGTGGTTCGCTCTCTACTTTCAAATCTATGCTTGAAACTGACTGGTATATCAACTCTGATATCAACCCATCTCCTCATCATCAAGACCTTCATGGTCTTCAAACTCACCAAGAAATCAGAGACCTCGCTTTTTGTTCTAACCCAACACCTGATAACCTTCTTTTACAGCCTATGGACTCTTCTTCTTCTTGTTCTCCCTCACAGGCTTTCAATCTTGACCCTTCACAAATACACCAACCTTTTTTGGCCCCGAAATCTTGTTTCTCTTCTCTCCTTAATGTTACTAACCCTTTTGATAATGGCTTCGACTTGGGTTGTGAAACTGCGTTTCTTGCTCAGTATCAGCCAAATCCAGGTTCCAATTTGATGGGTTTTAGCGGGTCTGAGTTTCATGCTTCCCAGTTGCTCTCTGTGCCTGATAATGCTGCCACTCTTGGAGGAGGAGGTGGGTTTGGTAATGTGGGACTTGAGGGTTTTGATGCTTCTTCAGGGAATTCTCTGTTTTTGAGCAGGGGTAAGGTTTTGAGGCCACTTGAGGTTTTGCCTCCAGTGGGTTCACCACCGACTCTTTTTCAGAAGCGAGCTATGTTAAGACAAAGTGGAGATAAAATAGGGAATTTAGAGATATCAGGGATGAGGTACGGAGGAGAAATTGGGGGAAATTGGGGAGAAATGGAAAGGAAGAGAAAGAAGAGTGAAGAAGGTGAAATTGAGGAAGCGAGCTTTGATGTTTCGGGTCTAAATTATGATTCTGATGAGCAAAATGGGGATGGTAAGGTGGAAGAGAGTGTGCAGAATAATGGTGGAAGCAATTCAAATGCCAATAGCACCGTGACTGCTGCTGGTGGTGATCAAAAGGGAAAGAAGAAGGGGATGCCGGCAAAGAATTTGATGGCTGAGAGAAGGAGAAGGAAGAGGCTTAATGATAGGCTCTACATGCTTAGATCTGTTGTCCCCAAGATCAGCAAGGTAATGGTGGTGCATCAATTCTTTTTTTCCTGTTCTTGAATTTTGAAGTGCTTTTTTTTTCCCCCTGCTTGTCACTTTCATTCTGTTTGAGTTTAGTTTTTCTACTTATGATTTCTGTTCTTCATTTGTTCATCTTGGATCTTGGTGTCTAGTTTTTTTCATCCTCCTCTCCTCTTGCTTGTGTTCTTATCTATCATCATTCTCCCATTACATTGAATTTTAAGAAATCTTGAATAATGTTTCAACTTAATAGATAATATTTTCTGGATTTAGATGATATGCTCCTTTCTATGCTTAAGAGGCTGGCAAGTTAAAGAATTGAATTGATATATAGTTATTTTAATTTCGAGGTATTTAATTTAACCATTTTGGATTAAGGATGGTTTTTAGAGTTCCCTAACTGCACTATTATTAGGTGTTTTGGGCCTTAATATAATGTTCTTAGAATTAAAATTAATAACAATACCCACTGATTAACTTTGTTATGCTTACAGATGGATAGAGCTTCAATACTTGGGGATGCCATTGATTACTTGAAGGAGCTTCTGCAAAGGATAAATGATCTTCATAATGAATTGGAGTCAAACTCTCCTGGCTCTTTGCTGCCTCAATCTTCTAGTTTCCATCCTTTGACTCCTACACCTCCCACTCTTCCCTGCCGTGTGAAGGAAGAACTATGCCCCGGCTCATTGCCAAGCCCTAAAAACCAACCTGCAAGGGTAAAATTTTGTCTTCTTTGTGCTAGAAGTATTTCAACTTTAATTCTCTGTTGCATAAATTTTATGTTGGATTTGCTTAGGGTCCTGATTATCGAGGGGATGAATAGTGGTAAACCTGTAAAACCTTAAGATTACATTGTTAGTTTTTTTTTTTTTTTTTGGTTTGTGATGATTCATGGCCTGCATATTATTAGTCTGGTCAATATGGAAAAGAAGTTAGATATGGAGAGTACTTATTATTACTCGGTTCTGTACTCTTGCCAATTTGGCTATCGTAGGACAAACCTCTGGGTTTTTGTGTTTAAGATCAATTTTTGAACTGATATAACTTGTTTGACCTCTAGAATAGATGATTTATTGTGTGTATACTGTGTACTTAGGCAAACAATGAATGATTTGCTTATCCTTTTTGTGTATGGGCATATGCTTATCTCTACCGATCAATGGAAGGTCACATTTAAGGGACTATACAGTTTAATGATCCAACAACTTAATCTTGACTACTTGACTTACTGTTAATATTATGAACTGCAGAGATTAGTGAGGCTGAAGATTTCGTAGAAGTTCATGCTTTTGTTATTTATGCAAAACTCATTAGCCTGTTGCTAATCTTGTGGTGCACTAGTTATTGGATCTCAATTGTGCTTCATAAAACTTCATTTTTGCAGCTTTAGATTATCAGTTTATTTTACTGATTTCAACTGGCTTTCTATCGGGATTTGATGCTATGCATCAGAATATTTTTCATCAAAACTTCAATTAGTGAAGCACTCTTGTCAGTAATGACATCACATAGGTTTGGGTAGGCTACAGATCTAGACGTACGCTTGTCACCTCCGGAAATGCTTACAAGTCCATATTGGAAAAAAGATCTTACATTTTGAAAAGTTCATTTGTGATAAATGAGGAATTTTCAACTCAATGCATTTTGGGATATTTTGCAGGTGGAAGTTAGGGTAAGGGAAGGAAGGGCAGTCAACATCCATATGTTTTGCGCCCGCAGACCAGGGTTATTGCTATCCACTATGAGGGCTCTGGACAATCTTGGGTTGGATATTCAGCAGGCTGTCATCAGTTGTTTCAATGGGTTTGCACTTGATGTGTTTCGAGCTGAGGTGTGCTTCTTTTTCTGTCTTCTTGTTTACTACAAAGCGGGATGAAATATCAATTTTGACATGCATCTCAATATAGAAACAATTTTCTGCCAGTACTGTCATTATAGTTGCCTCACACTCGAAAATAATGATGAATGTTCTTGTTTGTATGAATTCTTAATCATCACAAATAAGGTCACAACAAAGAAATATCTATGTAGGCTCAATAGAGTTGGTTAAATGTACCTGTGCTGATGTGCATGTGTCATTTCTTATCTAGTGTAGTTGAATCGATAGAGGATATGTATGGAGACCTGACATCCAGGATTTGCTCTTGCTAGTCTCATCTAGTGCTATACCATTCTTATACCAAGCATTACCACCCATTGTCTGCTGATAAATGGATTTTATCATAGGAACATTGCAAGGTCCTCTTAATTTGGTTTACTACAATTAGGATATGATTTTCTCTGATGAAATTGATCCATCATGTAAGATGAAACGTAAAAATTTGAATGGTGTAATCCACCATATATCCACAACAAATTGCATCCTTTTCAGATATTTTCTTGGAGCACATTAAGTAACCTTAAATGGTATGTAATATGAAGTGGACTTTAATCAAATTCACGATGGCATCGGGCATTTTCCTCTTGTTTATATGCGAAGACAAATTTTGCTTTTATTGTTCTTTGTTGTTAAAGGCAAGTATGGTTGTCAGGAAATTGATCTTTTCTTGTCTTCTTTATCAGCAATGCAGGGAAGGTCAGGATGTCTTACCAGAGCAAATCAAAGCAGTACTTCTCGATTCAGCTGGCTTTCATGGAATGATGTAACTCACAGTTTGTATATGCAAACTGAGGCACTAACTGTAGTTCTCTAGCTCCAAGTAGTTTGTAAATGGAATTCGCTGCTCATTTTCCATTGATAAAAAGTGTGTAACATCGTCGCTGTCATCGATTCATCATACACCAAGCGGGATTTGTAGGTTGGATAATCATTTAGCGGACATGCTTCAAAAGTAACATGAAATTTATGTTGTTGTCTTCGTAATTTTTGCTTTCAGAATAAAACATGCTTTTAAGTTCCTCTTTCCTTTACTGGTGGTGCTCTCTTGTTAATTCTAATTTCAACTATTATGCAATTTTTGAATGCTTCTGTGATAACAGGATGTTGTGAAAACTTTTAAAAACCTCTAGGCTTCAAAAATAAAAAATAAAAACCTTTTGGACAGATCCTCTCTTTCTTTTTTCTTTTTTCTTTTTCTTTATAAATTTGACTCGAATTAAAATTTGAACATGAAGTTTCACATTTTAAAATTGATTTCAATACTGGTAAATTAAGCCTTGTTGATTCATAATACTTGGGATCTGTTTAGTTTAATGGCAGCTTCCCAACAGTTTGTTGTAGTTGGAAATAAAATCGTTGGCTTTTAATTTTTTTATTTATTGCCACTGAGCGACGTCATTAACTTGTTATTAGACTTTGATTTGTACTAAGTTTATTACCAAAAAGGGATTCATAATGCCTCGCTACTCATTATATATATAATGAAATCTCATATTTATGGATGATTTTTTATCCTTACTATAGTTGTTACTAATTATTAAATTGACCCTTTAGCTCTTCAAAGCTACTGTTGGGGCTATAAAGTTTTTCAACCTGAAACTCAATAAGGATTGGCAATATCCACACAACAATCTGAGGAATTGAAATTAATAAGAAATGGATGGTAGCGATTAATGCCTTTCTAATCTTGGGGGAATTCTTGTTAAGTCAAACTTCTAGTTTAGTTATGGCTAAGAATATGCAAATTACCAAAAAAAGCAAACAAAATAGAGAACCAGCTAAGGTGGTCAAAAGGGTATATTCGTACTTGGCATCGGTTAGTTTTTTAGAATACCTGAAGATGGAAACTTGAAAAAGGACAACAGATCTCATCAGGGTCTCAGGTGCATCTAATTTCCTATCTTAATAAAGTCAATTCTTTATTTTCTTTATTTTTGTTTTTGTTTTTCTTGAGGGAAAGAAAATTCTTGATTCCTATTTCTTTGGTGAAAGTTTTTTTTAGAGGGATTCAGGTGCTCCTTTCATTCAATTCTTGGAAAATCCTTCTTCAATTACTGTATTTTGGCTTAGAAATCTTGCATTTTACAACGTATCAAATTCTCTTTTAATTACAAAGGTAGAGTTTTTTCTTTTTCTTTTATTTTTATTTTTATTTTTTTTCCTCACTATTTGATTCTCTCTCATACATAAGCATGAGAAAAACAAAAATAGTCTTTTTTTTTTTTTTAATGTTGTAATTTGCAAATGTCCTGTGTATGCATTCTATACCAAGAATTGCTCATTAATCATATATATATATATATATGCAATTAAGGGAAACCCCAATGGTTGGAAAGTAAGTTTGATCATTGATAAGAGTTTGAATCTTGGAGTCAAGACCACGAAAAAGATTCTTTAGTCCTAATGTAGATGTTTTGTCATTAACCATATGAACTTAGTTTTTGCATTGGAAACTATAAACAATGAAGTTTTTTCCTCTTTCACATTTAGAAGACAACATACATTGAAAGCCTATAACTTGTATCTCAAGTGCATAATTTTTTGGTCATTTGGAAACAGTTTTATTTAGCTATTCTAATGGTTGTTCTTTTATAGGGAGGCACTGTAAATCTATCACCATTCAATTGTGCAAAGGCAATGGGACATTGTTGGAGCCAGGTGAATCTCTTTGATCAAGCTATATATTAAAATAATAATAATAATAGTTAAATGGAGATTAATCTTGTGATGGACTAATTATTGCTATGAATATGGAAAGTCTCTTTCTAGTTTTTAGAACCTTAACTTATAATTTAACAATTATATATTAATAATGGTTTGGGCATTAATGTTGATGATAAGTAACACTTTGCACATTGTTTAACTTGTTTCTTGCAGGTTTGCAAGTGTGGTAATTCTAATAACAATGGGGATGATGATAATAAGAAAAATAACCAGGATCATGGAGATTGTTCCTGTAAAAATATCCACAAAATAAATTCCATCCAAAAATGGGAGGAAAAACTATCAGAAGCAAATAGCGAGGACAAGATTGTAAGTCTCTTTTAATGCTTAAAAGCTCCAAGAATTGCTTTCTTTTTTGGTGTAAATGGAAAGAAAGCAATTGCAGGGTGAACAAAATGGATAGTCTTGGAGCAATTGCTTTCTTTCCATGTTTACTACAAGACTATTTGTTTTTTGTTCACCAATTTTCCCTGCTTATATTACAGGTAGTTGTAAATTTTTGTTCATCATGGTGTTCTCCAAGTAAATCAATAGCAGCAGCCTACTGTGAACTTGCTGATAAATATCCTACCATAGTATTTTTAAGTGTAGATATTGACGAGCTTGCTGTAAGTAATACAAATTCTCATTTTACCAAAATTTGCTAAATCCACATTGAAGATTATGTTTGATAAATGATTACATTGTCTGGTTGAATGCAGGAGTTTAGTTCTTCATGGGAAATCAAATCCACTCCCACATTTTTCTTCCTTAAAGATGGGCGACAATTGGACAAACTTGTAGGGGCAGACAAGCCAGAGCTTCAGAAAAAGATTGCTTCTTTTGTTGGGTCAAAGTAAAATGATATCTTCTCTAGTCTACAAGTCATTTCTAATCAATTTTCCTTTCATTATCCAATCAAGCACACAAGATCATAGTGGAGTTGAAATTTAGAAAAAGAGTCTGCGACCTCAATATCCTGCTTGTCTGAAGAAAGAATGCAAAAGAAATGAGGAAATGCGAATCGAAGTTGAAGAAGAAGATAAACCAGATAATCCATTCTTGTGGAGAATCAGAAAAGCTTCAATCATTTTAACGAAAATGGAGACAAGAAGACACTAATTATTTGTACAGATAGCTTGTTAATATTTGTACTCTATTAGTCTAACAAAGTCAGTTACTAACTTCATACATAATTTGCTTGAGGAATATATGCAAAATAGCTACCAGATTAACCTGAGAACATGTGGTATGATATATTTTTCTTTTATTTTTTATTTATTATTCTGTCATTGTAAAGTTGGGTAGCCTATTGATGAGTCAAATCTGATTTGATGAACCAATTCGAAATTGATGGAACTGGTTTGAGCCGTGGAGTGGTTCAAATATGAATTCATAAAGCTACGTAGTTCAAATGAAAATTAATTACTCCTTCCGTCCCATATTATTTGACGTTTTGGAGTGTAATTCTTATCTCATACTACTTTACGTTTTTCTATTATCTATAAACGATAAATAATATGGGATAAAAAGAGTAGTATATATGAAATTAATATACTTTTGAAAATAGATTATGATAAATAAAATAATGTCACATTAGTCGAGAAAAAGAAATTAATGAAGTTGATATAAAAATTCAGGACAATTAATATTTTTCGTTTTAGAATTAGACAAGTAAATGTTACTCCCTCTGTCTCATATTATTTGTCATTTAAAATTTTCTCCCGCTAATTAAAAATTATATTTATTACATATATAAAGGACTAAATTATCCTTAATTAATAAAATTTCTCACTTATTGTTTGTAGATTTTTAAAATAAACCAATTACTACTACTAGAATTACACTATCATCAATTACTCATTTCTCAATAAAAGTAGTTGTTTACATGAACAAATAGTATTGGGAAGGAAAAAGATGCCAAAAATACATTGAACAATTATTTATAGAGAATGTTTAAATAAGAGTATATTTAGAAAAAGCTAATTAATTATTTATAAATAATAGGAAAACGTCAAGTATTATAAGATAATAATTTCTCTCTAAAACATCAAATAATATGAGATAGAGGGAGTAATATGGTACACGGAATTGGTATAAAGATTATTGAGACATGTGACATTCATTTTATAAAATTCATTTGAAAATTTTTACGTATTTTAATAGAATTTAATTTAATTATATTTAATATTACAAAATTGAATGCATACAATTGGAAATCAACAATTATTTTGTTCCAAATATAAAAACATTAAATTCAAAATAAATTTTACAAAAATTCATTTGTTTGAAATATATTGTTAAAGAAACAAGGTATATAGATTTTGTAAAATGTTTATGATGTTAAATTATTAATAAAATATAATATAATTAGATACATAAGTAATTATTTATTCATATAATATTTAACTAATATTCATAAATTAATTAAAAAAAAGCATTAGAGTGATAATGCTATTATTATATTTATATTAATTCATTTTAAATTGAGAAAAATCAAATAGTCAACTAATATTTTAGGTAAACATCTAAGCTGATACTCTGAAAATCTTTAGATTTTAGATTTGTCCTATCAGATATTTGTAATATTTATTATAATTAAAAAAAAAAAAAAAAAAACTTGCTCTGTCTAATCAGATAATATTTGTTATGCATAAAGCAAATATTAAAAGCTGAGATTAACAAGTCAATAATCGAGATGTCGTAATTAATAATAGAGCGGTGAAAACTGAATTGAAATTAAAAAATTAAATTAATTGATTTGATTTGATTTAATTTTTTAATGATTTAATTTAGTTTGATTTTTTAAATAGTAAATCAAATTAAATTTTTATTTAGTTTGATTTTTTTAAAAAAATTAATTTGAATCTAACCGACTGAAAATATATATATATATATATATATATATATATATATATATTATTAATAAAAATATATATATAATTTATTAAAAATAAGAAACAGAACTAAATTTTCTCAGTTTAATTCAATTTAATTTTATATAAATTTTAATTTTAATTCGAATTAGGTAAAATATATATTCGATTATTTTAATTATTTCGATTAGTTGATTTTAAATGGAACAGATTGAATGAATGGTTAGTTGCATTTAATATCTTGTTTTGGACCTTAATAAGTAGAATCTAAATTGTCGTATCGGTCTATGGCCTGTGCCGATTGCTGCTTTTGTCAGTGTCAATGGTTTGGACTTTTATCTCTCCTGTCTATTAATTAGTAATTAACAGCACACTTTTATCACATGCATTATAATTAAAGTAAATACTTGATCACTTAGATTATTAATATGATGGCTAACTTTTTAGAATTTTTTATAACATTAATTAGTATTTGAATTGTTGTTAAAAATATAATATATTAAATGTAAATTATAAAAGACATTAAATTTTAATTTTTAAGTGAATTCAACATTTTTAATTCATAAAAATCCTAAAATTATTTAAATTATTTTTCTAACAACATTTAAATAATAGTTTTCAAAAACCTAAGTTATAATTTAAATCCAAAAAAATTATTAAGCTTTTTACCCCAATCTATGACAAAAGAAAATAAAATGATAATTTCTCTCTCATTCTATTTCACCTAATTCTCTTCAAAACCTAATGTCGCAAAAGGGAAAACAACAATAAATCTTTGATTAAATTTCATAAGTTTTGTTTTTTGAGTATTGGAAGGGGATTCGACCATGAGACAATTATTTATATGATATATGTATTTATTGTTTGATTATGTCTCAATGTTTAGAAATTTTGTTTTATTTGACCAAAGATTAAGAATTTTTTTAATGACATCTTGAAACTTTTATTCTCAACAAATATCAAGAAAATTATAGATGAATTTAAGTATACCATAAAATAATTTGAATAGAAAATTCAAAATAATATGTATAGTTATAAAATAAGAACATAAACAAATAGTAAGTAAAAACAAACAAGTAAAACAAATTAAAATAAAAAATTTATGACCTTTTTTCAAAGTAAATTTATGTTAATTTTTAATTGAATTTTAACTTACAACTTTTTTGTACAATTGTAATATTATGGAATTAAATTATTAAATTTTTATTTAATGATATTAATTTTTTTTTTTAGAATTATGAAGTTTTATGTTTGAGTTTTATTTTAAATTAGGGAACTAAAGACAATTGGTTTAAATTTTTTATTTTATTATTATTACTTTTTTGCCTTGAGATATTAAATCTTTTATTTTCTAAGCATGAATCATGCATTTGTATGGTGCTTGGTGACTCGTACTAAAAGTGTACATGGATTGATTTAGGCGGTTTGTGAGTAATATATTATATCTAATCGATATATTTGGTTTCACAAATCTTCAAATAAAAAATTAAATCAAAATAATGTAAAATTAATAATTTTGGATTAGTTTGGTTTATTAAAAATTATATCAGATTCGATTTAAATTAAATTAATTTTGTATTAATTTAAATTTGAATTGATTTTCATTAAATATTTATGTTAACTTCTAAAAATTGTAAAAAATAAAAAAAATATTTATAAATATCTTAAAATATATATATATATATATATATATCAAATAGACAAAAGAAAAAATAAATTAAGAAATAACAAAAATTAACATTAATCTTATTTAAATTATAATTATAATTATTAAAATAAATATAAAAAATAATGAAATATTTTAATAAATATAATATATTATCAAATAAAATTACTAAGAAATTATCCTTTAAAATATTATTAAATATTTTGATAAATTATTCAATTAATATTTTTTTATATTATTATAATTTAATAATTTATAATATATTTTTATATATATTTAATATTTTGGATTAGTTGGAATTATAATGATTTAAAATTTTATTAAATTATAAATTAAATTGAAAATTCTATTTTTTTACTTTTTAAACCATGATTTTTTTTTTTTTTTCCAAATCCATGATATTTTTTTTTTTTTGTTTGATTTGAATTGATTGATGGATTTGATTTTATTAAAGATTTTTTTTACAGCCCTAGCTCTTACACGTCTTTTCATATAAAATAATTGTTCGTGGTTTTTGATAGGCTGAGACCTACGGTTGTCCTACTCCTATGCTCCACGTATATATATATATATATATTATTAGGAAATTTTATTGTTATATATGAAGTAATTTTAATAAAAATTAAGTTTAAATAAATCCATCTTATTAATTTTTTACGTTATTTTTTTAAAATTTCAATTAAAATTTATATAAATTACTATATATAATATTTTTGTCATTATTGTAATAAATTGATTTTTTATTTATTTAAAAAAAAAAATTGTATGAAAATATAATTATTTAATTTGACTTGTTGTATTTGCATTGAATATAAATTTGAATTATTATCATTATTTTAAAAATATATTATTTAATCATATTTATATTTTAAGTAATGAAAAATTTTGTATAATCGATATTTCATGAAATAATAATATTTTATGAAATTAATAAATTATATTTTGATTTATTATAATTTATTTATTAAATGATTATTTTTTCAAAATTTAAGAAAATGTTGATTTTAATATTGGTTATTAAAGTTTTAAGAAAGTTATTTATTAGATCAAATTA
>CATKHJ011296234.1:0-20794 GCA_949750685.1 Vernicia montana
TATATATAAAAATTAAAATCAATACCATATATATAACATTTTATTAACAATTAAGTTTGTCGATTTATAGAAAGACAATTTGATTTTATCAATATATATAAGTTTGATCGAGGCATCATTTGTGATGTGGCATAAAATCAATTAATGCAGGAGTCATCACATTAAAAAAAACATATTAGGGTTAAGCACACCCATAACAGCGCACAGACCGATTAAATGTATATATGATGTTAGAAAATTGACACAAGTGAACTTACTTATTCCATTAATTTAGACTTTACATCTTCTTTTAATCATTAAGATGCGATCACCTATAGACCTATCAACATGTTCTACCAACCTATTAGAACCATCATAAAAGGGAAATTCCTCACTTATGCAATAACGGAGAAAAGGGAAAACTCTCGTAAGTCTACTTTTATTTACTACTCTCAAAGAATCAGAAAGAGACCATTTTTCTCTTTTGGAGTTCCTTTATCTTTAAGTCTATTGACTTAGACATTAAATACTCCTCCTGAATCAGTTTCGGGAGACTTCTGATACATTCTTTTTTTGTTTACAAGCTCTAAATCACCGCTCTTATACCACAGGCCAGCTTATCAAATATGGGATGAGGTAATTATTCCTCTTTAATTTGTTTTGCAAAAACGTCAATAATTAAAGAAAAAAAATTAACTATTTTAGGACAAATCATAAAAAATTTTAGATCAACGTTAGATTATGACACACTTATCAACTACTGAGATAAGATAACAATTAAAATAATTTTTTTTAAAAAATGGATAGTAAAAAATATTTGTTAACTTAATTCCTTATTAATTAATGGTATTAGATCCGTTTGGATGAGCGATTAAAAATTAATATTTGATATTTGAGTCTCCAATAGCTACTATTAATAGTCTTTGAATTTCTAATTGATATTGTTTAACCCTCTAATTATTAGTCACCACTATTATTAATATCAAACTGTTGGTTGAATCAAATATATATATGCCCTTAATTTTCAATATTTATGACAGGACATATATACGGGTAAGGAGTTGAATGATTGGGTAGGAGTATCGAAGCAAGTGATTTGGTGTAGGAATTATCAATAGGGAGGGACAAACAAAATGAAAGTGATTGGTGGTAGATAAGATGGAATTTGTATTTTTCCTGCTTCTACAAGTTATTTATTTGAAAATTGATAATAACAACTATATATTTTCAAACAACAAGACATATTATATGACCTAATTTAGCTACAAAGACATTTCAATTCATATGGTCCTTGTAAGAGAGTACTAAACCCTAGCACTTGTCTCTTTTTTATTTGGCCACGATCACAAAATTTTCATTTGATGTTTAAGGATCCTTTATTTCCCATTGCTTCACACCAAAATTTCATAATAATAATGATAATATATAATAAAAAGTGTTAGTTTAATTGGAAATAAGTTTAGTTTTTCTTTGAATTTGTTACTTTAATTTTTTTTTTTCTAACAAAAATGATATTAATTTTGATGTGCTTCCTAAGAAATTGAACTTTCTAATCACTTTGTTTGAAATGTTCAAATTTTAGGAAGTCTCCAAAGGGCGTATCTTAAAAGTAAAAGATTGGAATTTTTCAATCATAAAATTCTAAGTGTTAGTTTGGTTCAAATTCTACAATCGAAAGCGAAAATGAAAATAAAGTAAAAAAAATTATCTAAGTGTTTGGTTTAATGGAAAATCAGAATTTTGATTCCTTGAAGAATAATAGAAATTCTCAATATTATTTAGTTATTATGAGAATTAGAATTTAAATTAATCCAAATTTTATATAATATTTATTTTAGCTGTTTAAAATTTTTAAGAATATTTTTTTATATAATAAAATAAAAAGTTAAAAATTACTGTTATAATTTTGCTAATATTTCTGATTTATATATTATAATATATTTTAAGTTTATATTACATAATATGAAGTATTTTAAATTTATTAATTAAAAATTTTAAATTTTAAATTTTTATACCACCTGGGTCAAAAACAATTAATCAAATATTTAAAATTAATATTTAAATTAATCTTATTATCGTAATAAATAATGATAAAAAATAATACTGAAAAGTAGGCAGTTAAGATTAGGTAAAATTAATTTACTAAATATCCATAAGTTAAGAAATTGTTTGTTGAGAGTTGAAGTAGTAATTTGCCAAAAAGATAGAAACCATTCACATGCAGATAGAGAGTGAAGGCTGCAACAAATAGAAAATATCTTATCTAAAATATTGAAATCCAATTTGAAAATGACTTTTGCACTTTGCAGTAATTCTATAGGCCCAACAGCACATGCCTTTGATTTTTGTTAAATTAATTAATTAATTAATAAAAAATTATTAGTCAGTAAGGAAGCATATTTTTACTATTTACATGAAGGTGAATTCACATAAACATATCTCTATTTTTTATCACACATAAACTCATATTTATGTGAATATAAAGAATATACCTCCGTACTATATAATAATTTCTCTTAATTAATACCCTCCTAATTAATTACCTTTTAACTTTTAATTACATGAAAAATACTAGTAGCAATCAAATCATATCCCCCAAAAGTCCAAATTTATATAATTATATATGTAAATTCAAGGAATAATATATCCAATAATCTGATTTTTTTTTCTTATGTTTGAAATAATTTAAGCTGCAAATTCCATGGACAACCTCTAATAAAGCTTTTCCACATTAGAATTTGTAAAATTCACCTTAAAATTAAAATAAGAATGAAACTAAAATTTTAATTTTAATTTATTTTTTAAATATTTAAATAAAATTTATTAATTAGATTAAAAATTATGCTTAAAATATATCATTTCAATATGAAGTATCCCAAAGGATGAATATTAGAAAATATGAGTTTACTTCTACAAATATAAATGTAAATTAATCTTTTTTATTTTTATTTCTATTATTCTCTATTGGCTATTGAAAAGTATGTCGATTTTTTTTATAATTTTACACTTAAAATTTAATTTTAAATAAAAATATTTAATTATTTTAAATGACTAATTATTTAAATTAAATGAACTCTCAAATTAAAGTCATTAGCCCCTTATTATATATCTATTTCAAAATGTTATTTAAAACATTATTCTCATTTTGATGATTTAGGCAAACACTATTTCAAAAACACCGTGGAAGATTTAACGCGTTACAATAAAACAACTTGGGAATCCCATAAAATCCCACAAGTCAATAATGGTGAAGAAAGTTAAAAGCATGTTTAGAAGAAAGCCAAAAAAGGTATTAAAATGCTTTACGGAGAAGAGATCAATAATAATGGAATTCGTTAAAAACACTTCAAAAATTTTAAATACATTATATTTAAATTTTTAAGTATAATAAAATTATTATAAAACCCATGTGATCTTTTTCTTTTTTAAAAATTATAAACATTAATTATTGAAATTTAAGTTTCTTCAATATTTAAAGTTCGTTTGGTTCATGAGACTGCTTAATTAAGTAATAATATTAGTAAATAACATTATATTTGATATATATAATACAGGTTGGGTTTAATAATTTTAAAAGTTTAGTTAACTCATGTGATCAGTCTTATTTAAAATTTAGTTCGCTCATGTCTTTAACAAGTCATCTTTAGTAGTATTACTAATCTCATTATTCATGAAATTTTAAAGGATAAGGTGCAAATATACCTCTAATATTTACCTAAAAGTACATATCAACACTTAATATTTTTCGAAGTACGAATATACTCATAACGTTACAAAAATAGGCCAAAACGTTCATTCTCTCTGTTACCTCAATTATTTCTCTTTCTACATTTTTTTTTATTTTTTGTCCTTCTTTTATCTTTATTTTTTTTAAACTTGTATTTTACATTTACCTATAAAATATTTGTGTATGTATATATATATAATTTGATTTTTTCTATTTATTTTGTATTCATAAGTTTATATAATGCTAGTTGTAATTATTACTAACATTTAATTATATTATTAGAATATATAATAAAAATTTAAAAATAATTAATTGTGATATTGAATAAGTACATTCTAAATTTTTTTTTTTAAAAAAAAACATAATAATGTGAAAATAAATTAATGAGATAACTAGTTTTATTTTTTTAAAAAATTATTTGAAAAATGATAAAAAAAAAAATTTCTAAATAACTTGATAAAAATAAGTTATGTGATTAATTTTAGAGTGTACTTATTCAATATCATAATTAATTATTTATAAATTTTTATGCTATATTCTAATAATATAATTAAATTTTATTAATAATTACAACTATCATTATATAAATTTATAAAAACAAAATAAATGGAAAAAGTTAAATTATATGTATATACACACACAAATATTTTATAGGTAAATGTAAAATATAAATTTTAAAAAAAACAAAGATAAAGGAATGACAAAAAAAAAGAAAAAAAAAAGTGTGGAGAGAGAGAGAGAGAAAGAGAGAGAGATAATAGAGGTAACAGAGAAAAATGGCGCGTTGGCCCATTTTTGTAATGTTAGGGGATATTCGTACCTCGAAAAACATTAAGTGTTGATTTGCACTTTTAGCCAAATATTAAGAGTATATTTGCATATTGTCTCAAATTTTAATCCCTAAAATAGTCTAATTTTTTACTTTATTTCTTAAAAATGACCTTAATTTTTTAATTTATTTCTCAATTGCCTAACTTATACTATGGATTAAAATGTTTGTACTAAATAAAATTTATTATAAGCAATTTTTTAACTGAGTTTAGGATTAAAACTAATCTTAAAAATTATGAATTTTTAACTAAACAGGCTGTTTGTATTTATAGTTTTTAAGAAATAAAAAGATGATATGTGTTTTATACTAATTTCATTACACCAAAAAAATCAAATGACGTGTCATTAAGATTTTTAGAGTATCTTTAAGGTCTAATTACCTAAAAAATTTTCAAACTATACAGCTTTTAATAATTTTATCCTATTTTTTTAGATTTTTATACAAATACCTATACCTAAGATTTATTATAAGCAATTTTATCCTAGGGCGATAGAAAATGCAAAAACGCGTTGTTGTTGCTGACATGTACTTTTTTTTTTTTTTTGGGTGTAAAATGAAAAAAAAAATGAGTTAGCAAAATATTATCATGTCTGCACATAACCCTAGACATAGAAACAACAGAATTAAAACTCTATTGGTTAGATTCTCGAGACATTATCACTTAATTTTGCTTTTCTATCAAAGGAAAAAAACAAAAATTTGATATAAGTGTAATGAACTAGAGTTTTAGACAAAGATAAAAGATAAAAATTTGAAATTTACTTACACACACCGTTTTGGGTGTGCTAGATGAGTCAATGATGTTTTGCTGACTCATTTTTTTGTTTTACATAAAAAAAATTACACGTCAGCAACAACCATCACGTTTTTGTATTTTTCATCGCCGAATTGTATAAATTTTGTAATATAAATATTTATATGAAAAATATGAAAGAATGTGATAAAATTATTAAAAATTATATAGTTTGAAATTTTTTAGGTAATTAGGCTTATATTTAATCTCTCTCGTAATAATAACCAAATTTAGTTAGGCCACAGTTTTTTTTTTTTTTCAACGAAAATGATAGAATATCATTAATCATGAGGATACACAACATATTCAAATTTACAATACTTTGTAAACTGCTTGGAATTTTACATATATTCAAGAAGAGTTGAAACAAAGATCCCTAGCTTTACAGAGTCAGTCTGCAACTTTGTTACAACTCTTAGTAATAAATAAAAATTTACAGAGCACAAAATTCCTAGATATCTATTTAATATTCTCAATTAAGGATTTGATATTTCACGGAATCTCTTTTTCGTTTCCATTTAAATTTGAAATAGTGACTAAAAAGTAATATTCACAAACTATCTTGTCAAGCTGAGGATGGTTTGCATACCTTATTGCAAACCATGTTCAATTGTTAGGCCACAGTTGACCCATATAATGCCTATTAAAATAATTTCTAATTGACTCTCATATAAATAATTTTTTTCTTAAATTTCAATTCATAGTATTCGTTTTGCACGAGAGGTTGAGATTCAAAGACATCTAAATTCACAAAAATATTGATTTAAAGTGTTGGAAAAAATATTACAATTGAAATAGTATTTCAAGATACAACTGTCAGCACCAGCATCACCAACTGCTATTACATAATATTTTTTAATCACTTAATACGACGTGAATCAAACCAATTCTCTATTAATGTTTTTTAATCTTTATGTTTTTTCTTTTCCCCTTAAATATTTCTCACTTTACGGTACACTAAATTTATAAATAAATTTAAATTTATAATCGTTAGATCATTCATTTTTAATCTTAAGGGTTATAAATAAATCTCATCTAATAGTTAAAATTAAAAACAAGTGACCTGACAGTTATAAATCTAAATTTATTTATAAATTAAGTGCATTATAGAAAGAATTTAATAATAATAACAATAATAATGGAAATCAAATTTGCTATTGAGACCATAAAAAGGTAAGGAGACTGTTAATGGCCCGCCCAGGTGAAGCATGCATGCTTCTGTATTATAAGTTGAATTTTTTGTAATGAGGATCACTTCACTTTATAGTCTTTGAAATGCAATATTTAGCGAGGTACCATTATTCAAATAAAACATCTGGCCCTAGTCGGCACAAAATGTATTATAAGTCAAAATAAATAGGCACTAATATATGGAAAATTTTGACTTTGGGTGGGAAACTGGGTAGAATTCTATAATACAACAAATATGTTTAATACTTATCCATTAATGCAAATGCCAATTAATCAAAGATTCTCATAATGCTACATGATTCTACTATTTTTTTTACTATAATAGGAATTAATTTATCGACTCAAACTAAGAAAGTAATTTCATTTTCAATAATTTTAGAAACGATTTCAGTATCTCGATTTGGCTATAATACCAAGTAATATAAGTGTTTTTAGGATAACTCACACCTAAAAGCAACCTATAAGAAAAGAGTCAAAACCTTATCTAAACACAAGTTGAAATTCCTACTTCCACCTCTAGTGCTAATTTTTGAGTATGTGTGTGGCTATCTGTTCAGCAATTAGACATAGAAGTTAAATAATACCAAAAGCCTTTAGTTTTAGTGGTGTTAAATCATTATAATGAAAGGAATGTATATAAATACATATTTATTAAACTATCTATTATTAATGATCACTACCAGTAACTACACAATTTATTATTTTTATTTTTATGTATTTTTTTTTATATATTTAACAATAAAATTTAAAAATATGAAATTTTTATAATTTTAAAACATATTTATAGTCTTATAAATTAAAACATTTAATATTTTTTTAACTAACTTTTAATATGATAACCAATAGAATATTTATTCTTTAGAGACATATTTTCTACGAAATAAACAAAATCTTAATTGTAAAGATTAAGGATCGATAGTTGCTATGATCTTATAAGAAGTAGTTTGTCTCTAGAAACTGATTCTCTCTCTCCCTTCATATTCTCCTTGCGCTGCTCAGGAGTTTGATTTAGGGTAATCACCGATGGCTTTTACCACCGGCTGGAAAATCCATTTTCTCTCTTTGCTTTTTTTTGTATTTTTTCTTTTTTTTCTGTTTCTTTTCATCATTTTCCTTTCAGGATGATAGCTTGTTGCTCGACCGGATTGGGTATGTTGTCTTCTTTTTGGGACTTTATCTACAGCGGCGATGCTGCTCTGAACTCCGGCAGCTCTGTTTGGTTCTTTCGCTGGTCCATTGTTTTCTTGGTGGTGCTTGGGTGCAGTGGCAGCTGAAAGAATGAAGGATTGGCTAAATTTGGCTTTAAGAATTCGTGATCGGCGCTCCTAGTTTTTGTTTTGAGTCTTGGCACGCGATTCTTGGCCCTCGACAATGGCCTGAAAACCTTGAGGTGGTGGCCTTGCAGTAGCAGGATTTTGATGCCCTGTCTTGTGTTCCCTGTTTCTAAATTTATTTTGCAGGGAAGGACTTCACGGGAAGTTAGTTGGTGCTTTCATCTTGGGGATGATCCAGCAACAATTACCCTTCTGATGGTGGTGTCACCGTACTTTCGGCCTCAAGCGGCGGATCTGAAATCTATGGCAATGGAGGACTCTAGAAGTGGTCCGGTGCACCAGAGGTAATTGTGAAATCTTACAGCTTTTTGGGCTGTGTTTGTAATTCTGAGCTTCAAGCCCAATTGTTTTAACCCACTTATGGGTAGTTGTCACTTTTTAATTGTATTAGTTGGGTCTTCCCCATGTGGAGCTTTGTTTTTACTAACTTGGACTTCTTGCCTTTATAAATGCTAGCCAATTTTCTTTCTTGGGAAAAAAAAAATTTGTAATTCTACCCTAAAGTTAAATTGAAAATAATAAAAATAATATTTTTATATTAATTTGAAGGATAAAAGTGAAATTAATTTTAGAACTTATTATATCACACTATTAATATGAAATTAATTTTAAAAGTTTTAAAGCAGCTATATATCTAATACTCGAATTTGAAATTTCTGGTTAAGCTAAAACCACCTATCACTAGTTGATCTACGCCCTCTTAAATATATTATACTATCAATTTAATATTTAAATTTCAATAGAAATTAATTAGGTCTTCCAACTTTATAAATTTAATAAACTACTAACAATTAAATTAATGATTTAACTAATCAAATTTGAACGTTAAAGAGTTTAAATAACTTCATTTAAAAATGAAATTAACAATATGTCACAATAAATTTATGAATCAATTTGATTTTTTAATTAATAAAATTTTTCTTATAATTATGATTTAGGGTAGAATTGATAAAATATATATATATAATTGTAAAAATGCATAAAAATCAGAATAAATTTATATATTACGCAGTAAGAAAAAATAAAAATGTAAGGACTCCAATCACATGTTCAGTCTTGATAGCTCCCAGTAGCAGCTGAAGCAGTCTGACTGATGCAGGGTTTCCTGGAAAATGGACAATCCATCTGACTGCAAGTTTCATTTTCCAACAAGATCCGAATAATCTTTTCTAGACTATCCGGAACCTGAAATGACTTAAATCAGTAATAACCTAACCCGAACCTGTACATAAATATTCACGCAGTGGCATAAAAAGCTGCCTCCACTATTTTTGGGCCAGTCCCAATTGCCAATTTATGTAAGTTCCCTTTCAAAGGGCGCCTAAGGCTCATTTATGGAAGTTTTCGTGGAAAGGGCCAAGGAGAGTCCTCGCAATGAATTCAATGCAATGTCCAAGTTTCAATCGAGTTATTAATCTAATTCAACCATTAGAAATGATGCATATGACTCTTATTCGGCAAGATAACAAATCAGGCAAATCCATTAAAATTTTGTAACAGAACACATCTAAATGGAAATTAAAATTGAGCAGCTTCTGATGGACAAACTAAAATTAAATATATATGCTAAAAATTCAATATAAGTTCAATAACGAATGAAATGACACCCCAACTTATCAAATGAAATCCAATTCTATCGTCCTTCGAGATACTTACAAGACTGACTACATATCATGATTGATCAAAACCATGCAGAGATATCATATGGAAAACTTAATAGCTCATCAATGAAAACAACAAAATGCAATAACTTTGAATTTATTAATATTATCATCAATTTTGGCTGATTCTTTCTTCTGAATATGAAATATATTATCAAACTTTAAATTTCATTTCACTTGTGGCAAAACCCAACCCTAAGATCCCTAGGATAGGCAGTCTTTGCCCAAATTTTTTATTTTTATTTTTTGCAATTGTTTGGCAATATAATTGATTAAAACAAGGGGCCACATTAACAATTTTTTTATTCAACCAAAAATCAAAAGGTCAAAAGAGTATTATAGAATGATTCAAAAAAAAAAAAAAAAAGAGTATCAGAAGAACATGGAAAGAACCAAGAATG
Organism: Vernicia montana; assembly: GCA_949750685.1. Taxonomy (NCBI): domain Eukaryota; kingdom Viridiplantae; phylum Streptophyta; class Magnoliopsida; order Malpighiales; family Euphorbiaceae; genus Vernicia; species Vernicia montana. The sequence goes on from CATKHJ011296234.1 coordinate 9,919, forward strand.
CAATATTTCATATTCAACTATTCACAAAATGACTTCATATTTCGTTCTAGATTTTAACCTCTGAATTGGTATATCCAATTTCATGCAAGAGAAAATTGAATGCCTGTGGTGCTATGCTCAAGTGGAATTATGGTTGCCCAATAAGTGGATATGACACATCAAACCACAGATGTATCAACCATTTAATACTTGCAATTTGAGGTTCTTTTTGAATGGCATACTCTCCTCTCCAAGGACAAGCGACCTGCATAACAACTATACCACATGAAGAAATACATATGAGCGTAGACCCGGTGTATCAATGCAGGTTTTCACAATTTCACAATGATAACAGTAATCCACCTTTGTTTCATCAAATAAAAAAAAAGCCTAAGCTAAACTGTTAAAACTTTTATTTTTCAGAACTAGATCTGTTTCTTAAGAAATATAAACTAGAAAGATACCAAAATGTTGAAGATTGTTGTTTCAGCTTGTTTTATTTGTTTCGAGGAGAAACATGGAAATACAATTGTAAAAGGGAAAACCCTAGAATTGGTTTTGGTTTCTGGTATTTGAGACAATTGCATTACTAAGAATGCATTATTAACATGTGTGATGAACATAGGCTACAACCCAAGTACATTAAACGAAGAAAAGTAAGTTCCTCAGCAAAAGCTAAGGAGATCTTTATTTGACTTGTTGCCTTGTTAGGAGATCTTTATTTGACTTGTTGCCTTGTTAGTTGTGGGAAACAAGGTCTATTTTCTAGAAATTTTTTCCAAGAAAACTAGAAAATGGAATTTTACCGTTTAGTTGTAAAAGTTTAACAAATGGAAAATTGAAAATCAGTTTTCCAAATTTTCCTACTTTATACTAATCTTTAGGAAACAGATACAAGTTGTGGGAGCCACTATTCGCACTCCTCTAAGAGTTTCCCACACCCTGGCCCCACTTCTAAATTTATTCCCAAATTTTATAGAGTTAAACTTCCTTTAATTTTTTGGAAGTCAATACTACCCCTTGAAATAAAATAAGGATAAAGGCCAAAGGAAGAAGAAACAATAGGAATAAAGAAGCAACGACGAAGAAGTAAACACCACCTTATCCATCGTCCGACCAACTCATAGTCACTAGTCACCAACAAATTTGTCAGACACCACAAGAAAATCCAATAAATTTTGAAAAGTCATTCAAGCAAACCATTTGTTTATCACCAATTTCTACCTTATTGTCATCATTTCAACTTAAATAACAAAAATAAGCAGTTTGATTTAGACAAGTGTGTAAAAGTTGGGAATAGATTTAGGAGTGGGGCCAGGGGAGTGCAGGAACTCTTAAGAGGAGTGTGAATCGCTGCTCCCATAAGTTAAATGACATGCACTTGTTGTTTATTTGTTTCCAAATGAAGAGCACTGTTAGTGCAAAATCAAATGTAGGGCAATTAAAGCAAAACCCACTTTCTTCAAAAATTAAGATTAACATTGATTACCTGTTGATTACAAAAAATTGAAGAAGAAGATCCTCATAAAAGCCAGCATGCAAATGATAGTTCCCCCTAAAAGACAGGCTTGTAGTACTTTTGCCCTCTTCCTTGGGCCCAACAAAGTAAAGTGGCACAGAGCTGCCTCTAAAATAGATTCGCCATCCAGAAAATACACCTAAAATATGAAAACAGAATGAAAAAGAGAACTTTGATGAGCATCAAAAAATAATTGCTTTTGCATTCTTAATGACATCATCAACATATGTCTTTTAATCACAATAGAGTTATAAATCAGTCCAAGAACCTAGCCACAAGATCCAATTTCTGTAGTATTAGCCTTCAACTCCAGATACATATACAGACCCCTAAAGTTCCTGTAATTCTTCTTCACCACAACAGAATTTCAAACAACACAAGTTCAGATTTCATATGGAAGATCCATTTCGCAGATACATATAAGAACTGAGAAATGTATGAGAGTTCATGAGTGATCAAGTATCTTTTCACATCTTTCAGATTATTAGTGCTGTTATATATATATATATATATATATATATATGTATGTAAAAGGACCCAATAGTGCTTTTCTTATGCTGATGGATATTCATGTCTACCATTTCCAATGTTCTATATCAGTTCCACTATTTTGGAAAATCTAATATGGATGTTTGTTAATTTTGCCTGACTTTGAGATTGTTCCTAAATACAAAGAAGGAAAAAAAAATAATAAAAACTAGTCCTTGCTACATATGAACAAAAAAAAAATAAAGCACAAAAATGAAATGCTGTTGAAAATGAAGGGATGCATCACTCAGTCACACGTAATCCTATGATAGGTAGGATAATCTCATAAGGATTCAACTCATGGAAGACCAAAAAGAATGTATTTTGCATGTTAGGACTGTATAAATATATGAACATCAGTCCTCATTGAAAATAAACATCATCTACAAGGAACCTAACAGGAAAGAAAGGAAGGAAATATGAGGGTTTTGAATGCATCTAGAAGGGCATGCATACTTCTACAAAGCCACAGTGAAATAAAGGCTTAATTACAAAAAAATTCTTGGACTTTTGCAGTTTTTGTAATTCTATCATATACTTTAAAACTTGGCAATTTCTAAAATGAACTTATTAATTTATTGTAATGTTATCACTTGCTCAAATTCAGGTGAGAATTGACCTAAACTTACTATCATGTCAAGCAAGTACTATAAGCACGAGCCACATAAGTTTTTTAAAAGGAAAAAAAAAGGAAAATCCACATAAACTTCTCTTTTTCACCGAGAGAAGAAGTCTTGCTTGCTTCATCTACTGTAGCTCTTTTCTGTGGTGGGTATTGAGATTCTTAGAAGTCCATGGGTATTAAAGCGAGTAACACCACAGGTGTGTGAGATCTTCTAATGAAAGGAAAGCTTTGCCTACTGTGAAGGTCACTAATCAAGGGTTAGAGTACGGGGAAAAAAGACAAGAAAGAGATTTTATTTTTCCCTATATCAAAACAACGTCGTTTAGAGGAAGGTTTATGTAGATTTTTTTTCTTTTCTTTTTCTTTTTTTTTAATACTAGCCTGACATGTCAGCAAATTCAGGTAAGATTTTCACCTAAATTTGAGTTGGTGATAATATTGCAATAAATTCATAAGTTCATGTTAGAAATTGCCAAATTTTAAAGTATGTGATATAATTACAAAAAATGCAAAAGTTCAGGATTTTTTTTGTAATTAAGCCTAAAATAAAACATAAGGTTCATCTTTTTCCAAGAACAGTTCACTCATGTATTTAGTTTATATTGTTCCCCATGGTTTCAATGAAAAAAAAAAGAAAGAGAGAGAGAGAGAGAGGAATGCAAGTAATATTTCCCTTGGCAGGCATAGTTTACCCTGGAAAGGTCATCTCCGAATGTTATCCCACCAAAGCAGTACCTTGTAGGCTGTAAGTTTTCATAATACCATCTCTACCTTCAACATACTTGTTTAAAGAGATCACTCTCAGAAGTCAAACTAATGAACTTGGTTTATCAACCTATATTTACTACCTTTTGCAGCTTGCAATAGACCAGACAAATCTTATCCTGAGAAGTAGAATTTGTACCACATTATATTCATGAAAATTTTCCTGAACAGCATCCACTCAAATGTATCTATAATCTCATCTGACATTAAATTTGATTTCACCTATGCCTCCGAAAATCAAGCAAACAACAAGTCCGCTAAAAATTCAATATCAGTAATCCAAAGGGGCTTGTGATTGACATTTTAGATAGAGTAATTCAGGTTCTATGGATCCTAAGCTTGTAGATGATTCACAAAGTAGATGCCTTAAGTAACATCCCCATGATCCCAGCCCCTGTAGTCTTTTATCAATATTTGCATGCATGGAACCACAATAGCTCAATGAAACTCTTTTTTTTTTTTTAAATTATTTGTTATTCTTTTAATTCCCTAAGAAGGCTATACCAATATGTGCTCAAAAAGAATTTAGCTTCTACTACAATATCATATGCCAAGAAATTTACCGGCAAGCTGTTGAGTAGAGCTACAGTAAGAGAGACTTGAAAAGTGCATATTAAGCTCTTTTCCAGAACTTTTGGAAGATATGCACTGAAAGTGAATGACCAACGAGGTTGATAAGCAGTTAACTGAACTGAGTGTGCCATGGAGATCACATCACCAACAAAAACAAAAGTCCCCCCACCACAGTTATCTTCTATGAAGTCTGCAGTTTTAGCATGTGGAAAAGAGTTTCCGCCAAGTCTCAAGCATTCCGGAGAATAAGAGCTTGAATAGGTGATTTCAGCCCAAATTAACCCTGGCAACTGGACAGGGCTCAAACAAGATTCATCCTACAGACCACGTCAAATAATTTATTCAGTTGCTGAGTTGCAGCATATTACTTCATCTTCCTATCAAATCAGAAGAACAAAGGCCAGTACCATTGATCAATTTTGCTAGAAATGGCCGCATTTAGGCAGCAAACTTGCAATTTCCAAGTTGCAAGAATTTTTTATTATTGCTCCAAACATTGGCCCTTGAGCAAATGTGATTAATAAACAACAAAGTACTGCTAGAGATAACAACATTTGAAAACCTGAAATATCTACCTGGGAACATAAGCAGCTGCTTCCATTGGTAATTTCTGTAATCCATCCATGACCACATTTATTAAGTTTGACAATATCCCTAGCATTCAGGCAGTACCTACTCTTTCTTTTGTTCAGAAGACCATCTTCAGTGCTGCCGTCATCTAGCTTGCTAGAATCAGAGCATTGAATGGCTACAAATTCGGTAAGATCATTAGGACAAGCAGATTGATTATCTGCCAAATGAATCTTCTTGCCTTCTTCAATGAGAGGAGGAGGGACACAGTAACCCTTTCTGTTATGAACTATGGAAAAACCTTTGGAATTTGCTGAATGATTAGAACTTTGAAGTGCCTGTTCATGTACTAGAGCAGCCATCTGCATCCATTCTTGTTTGTTATGGATGCGTTTACCATCCAATGACACAATTACATCACCAGGAGACAAATAGCCAGACAACGAAGAGCTAGAAGGTATATCCAAAACCTATTCAAGGTAATCAACATAAATTTCAAAAGTGAGGAAAAAATATCAAGTCAGTATGTGAGTGTACATATGTAAACAAGCATGTGGTATACCATGGGGCTTTCACCATACATGTAGAATGGACACAAGATCAAGGGCAGGAAGAATAATATCAATCCACAAGCTGCACAACACTATGAAATCATGACAGACATCAGCATCATTGCATAAGTAAAAATGGAATATTAAATTTGAAAAAACTGTGAAACCCTGGCTAAAGCATGTTCTCATTGCTCAAGGGACCATCTAGAAAAATCATAAATCAATAGTAGATATGATAAAATATATAAGCTTACCACAGCATTATGCCAAATGCCGGCACAGTATACACGAAGAGCAGCAAAGCGCTCTAAAATCTGCAGCAATTCATAATTGAAAGCCGCTAGAGCACCAGGAAAAAGAACTGCTACGAAAATGGCTATGTATTCCGTCTGTATGCCCTCACTGCTTTTCAATGAAAAGGTGCCTACAGTACCAACCATGAGAATCTAGCCTTCTGCAAATTCAGGTCTAAATTTTGAGATTCATAAATTTATCCATGTTGCTTCACCACTTGTTAATCACCTATGTAAAATAAGTATTTTAAACACTTGAATTATAAAAAAACAAACGAAATAGATGGTCAGCTTGTACTAAAATCATCCCATTAATAACCTCTCAGTCACTATTAAGCATAGTTAACTCCTTGTCTATCCGTAAAATGACTCTCTCTATACAAGGGTAAAATGAGAAAATACTTTTTTTTTTTACTTTTCAAGTATTCTAAACAATATAATTCATTCTATCATTTCAAAGTTTATTCCAAACATATGAATTCTATCATTAATTGAATTGAATTCTTGCACATGAATTATTCCAAACAGTGCCACAGAATTGCTCCAACAACAACTATGCATGATCACAAAGCCATGCCATTTCACAAATGCATACATCAATAAACCATAACAACCTTTTCAAAACAATAGAACAAAGAAAAAAATAAAAAGCAAAAAAAAGAAGTGACCTGGCAGCAGCAATGGCATGCCCAAATTCATGCACAGATACAGATATCAAAGTAGAAAGCAATAAATAAGCAGCATCAGCTACTGATAATCTCAAACCATATACCTACAAACAAAGAATCAGAATTAGAAACAGTATCAGTATCATCAAATGATCTAATTCAAAATAAGCAGAACATCCAAATTCCAAATACAAAATACAAACCCCAGGAGAAAATCCAAACAAGAAAGAACTAATAACATCAGTGATCTCTGTGTTTCCACGAAAAATACGCAGAGAATTTCCTAATTCCCAAACAAGAATCTGTAGACCAAACAAAATCAAAATTAAAATCGGCAAAAGAGGAGAAGAAGTTAACGAGCGATTGAACATGAAAAGAGAGCATTACCAAAGTGACTACAAGCAGTGCGGTTAGGGTAAAACCAACGCCAATCGAAAACCAAAATCTGAAAAACCTAGCATGCCTTCTTCCAAAACGAAACAGTGGACCATTAAGGACTGAGATTTTGTAATCGCAGTACCAGCAAGAAATGGTGTTTGATAAACGACGACTTCGGGTTTCTGAAGTTTGGAGAGGTAGTAGATTCTGAGTTTGTCCTCTTCCAAACCTCCTTACCCGTCTTTCCTCCATCGTCCTCACCGCCACCGGCGTCGCCGTCGCCTTTCGTTTGATCAGATTATTGCTGTCCTTGCCGTTAACAATTTTGCTGTCAATGGAAGTTTACAAAATTACAATCTATATATTTGTGCCCCTTTACATTTGTAGTCATTTAATTTTTAGATTATTATATTGATAGTAATATTATTTTCTTGAGAGGAAATAAAATTATTTTTTTATTTTAATTAAAATTTTCTCCAATTATTTTAAAATTTTCTCATCAACTACTATTTTTTTTTTTTATCAATGTAATGCCATAACTATATATGCATATTTTATATAAAAATAAAAATTATATATATATATGGATGTAAAAAGAATATTTACGTTTTACACTTAATAAAATAATGAACATATTCGTAACAAAATTTTTAAAATATTAATTAGTAATTAGCCAAAAACACATCTCAATAAAAATAAATCATGCAAAAATTCTAAAATAATCATGTAGGAATTTAAGTAAGAAAAAAAAATACAATTATAATTGGTTCTCCCTATTTCCTTCTTATCCATATTCCATACGTGAAAGAAAAATAAATTTTCATCAACTTAATTTTTCCAATTTCTTTCTTTGATGAAATGACAAACAAAATCTTTTTTTTTTTCAAAAATATAATTATATCTAAATTTTTAAAATTATTATTTTATCATAATTTTAAAACTTGATTGTAATTATATCTGTTTCATTAATTTCTTTTCAATTGCATAAAAAATAATGGTGTAATTTTGATTAAATGAATATAATTATAACTAAATTTTAAAATTAATTTAAAATAATTTATTTAAAAAATTTAAATCCAATTATAAATTTTCAAAAAATATATTTATTTATTTAATCATTAGGCATTTTTCTTCTTCCTAGCTAGTTTTAGAGCCACTTCAATTAAAATACACACATCGAAATGTTATTTACAAATATGGTCCCAAAAAATATTTATCTGATTTACAATGTATATCAACAAAAGAAAGCGTGTGTATGTCATTGATTTTATAGCATTAAGAAGAGAGAGAAATTAAAAATTAATTTTATTGGTTTAATTTGTTCAATAGCTAATAAGTTTTTAGATTGAAAAGTTAGATGATGTGAACCAATAGAATAAAAATTATTTAAAGAAAGTATTGAAGGGAGAGTGTGGCTAGCATTGATCATTATTTAATATTTGCACTAATTTTTATGATGGTTACCATAAAGCTGTAACCATTGAAAACTCCTTCATATATATATATATATATATATATATATGGTAAATAAATTTTAATTAGTCAATAAAAAAATAATGTTATTCAGCCTTTAAAAAAAATTAATGATTAATTGACGTGGTAAAAGCTATGAGTGAAGTTATCGGTGAGGGCGAGTGCGATGATCGCCAAGCCCTAAGTGACCAACAATAGGTGGTGTGTAAGGCAAAACAACGTGATTTGCCATTGGTTACTAGTTTGGATGATTTAGGGCATGAGGAGGATGTTGTGATGGCAGAGAATCTGACTCTTATAAAGATAAGTTGCTAGCTGGATCTAAGTCAAGTTATGGGGTTGATAAGACTTTAGAGGTTTCGTTAATCATTAGCAAATGGGATATTGTGATTTCAAGAGATGCAACGAGTATTGCTATTCAGCTTTTTGATCGTCTGAAGAGTAACCTAGAACGGCCTGGGAAAAAAACAGTGATTATACAATTATTGGGTAGATCTATAGGGTATAATATGCTCTGTTCCCGCCTGAAATCTATTTGGAATTTGTCTGGTCTTTTTAAGGTCATTGATCTTTCAAATGACTATTTTTTTTTTTAATGCAATTTGATACTAAAATTAATTTCCACCATGATATGATTGATGGCCCTTGTGTCATTATTTAACGGTGCAACAGTGGACTTCTTCTTTTCAACCAACGAAATCTAAGCCTACTTATGCAATAGCTTGGATACGTTTTCTAGGAATGCTTGTTCAATATTACCGTGATGAAGTTTCAAGGACATTTGGTAATGTTGTTGGCAGGACAATTAAAATTGATTATAACACGCAAACCACTTGGCATGGTAGATTTGCAAAGGTTGCAGTTGAATTGGATTTGGCAAAGCCACTCCTTCCAGGTTTCACTTTGGATGGTGTGTGACAGAAGATAGAGTATGAAGGTTTACCTTAAGGTTGCTTTGAGTGTAGTCGTTATGCTCATCGCCAGGTTTCTTATCCATCCAAGAAAACAAAAGAGTTTGAGGATTGCAATCGACCAGAGAAAAATAATGGTTCAAAAGTCCAAATGGAACCTCCAATTGACAAGGGAGAGTCCGCGACTCTTATTGATCAGTGTGGATTTGGACCCTAGATACATGCTCCTATGCATCAAAGACGTCCTCCATATAAGGAAATTTTAAAAGAAGTGCAACTTGATACAAGTACTCCTAACGTGGGTTCACAAGGGTTAGGATTTGGTGTCTTGGACACATTGAATCATCAAGAGAATCAACCTTTGTCTACACCTATTGTGGTGGTTGGGTCTTCTCGACAAATGAAGGATTCTTAAGTTTTGGGTAAAGGCTCGCAATAGGTGTTAGGTAAAACCAAGACAAGAAAATGGAGAAATGGGAAGAATACTTCTAGTCAGTTGGTTTTGTCCAAGGATCTTATAGTAGAAAAACAAGGTAACAGTTCTGATTCTGCTGATGTTCTGGTCAATCCTTTTACTTAAAGTCATGCAGTGTTCAAGGTTGGTGGTCAGAATTCTGTGGGTGTTCTTGATAGTTTGCATGTCAACCCACGTGTTATGGAGTTCAGCTGGGATGGTTTAGGCAGAATGATGCTTCTTCTCTTGGTTTTATGGTCCTGTTTAAGTCCAAAAAGCCTCTGGATCTGAGTAAGAAGAGGGATCGAGATTATATACTGATAAAAAAAAAATCAAAGTTTAATGAAAGGAAATGAGATACTTCTTTATATCGTAAGGCAGTAATAGTTGAAGAATACGAGTTGTCAGCAAGAGAAGAATCTTTGCTTCAACAAGATATTATGGAGGTTGCCTTTGGTAATAATGGGGTTGTATAGTCTCTGGATTTTATTGTTTTGACAATTTCTAATTGTCTTTGATTTTTCACCTTTTGTTTATTTTGTTAATGTCGTTATTCTATTGGAACTGCCAGGGAGTTTGTGGCAAATTGTTTTTATGTTCAGCTAAAGATTATATTTCCAAATACAATCCTTTTATTTGTATTTTAGTGGAACCTCGTATTAGTGGTGCTAAGGCAAATTTGGTAATTAAGAAGTTAGGTTTTAGTTCTTTCTACAGAGAAGAAGCACAAGGTTTTGCAGGTGGTATCTGGCTTCTTTGGAAACATGATGATGTTCAGGTAACTATTCTTGAGTCCCAACGTCAATTTATTCATTTTAATTGACAGACTGTGAGTAATCATGGATTTTGCATTGTTGTTTATGCTAGTCTGGAGTAGGGTACTTGAAAGTTTTTATGGTATGATCTACGTTGTCTTCATGATTCTATTGTGGGACTTTGGGTGGTTTTGGGTGATTTTAATGTATATATTTCGACTAATGAAAAGGTTGGTGGAGCTCCTACCCGTTTTACTAAATGTAGAGAATCACAGTCTATTATCCAGGACTATAGTCTTATCGATTTAGGTTATGTTAGTCCAAAATTTACTTGGAAAAGGGGACTTGTTCATGAAAGATTGGATAGGGTTGTTTGCAATCAAGAATGGCGTTTGCCGCTTATCTTTTCCAGAAGCTATTATTCGTCATTTGTATCGTATTAAGTCAGATCATCATCCTATTATTGTTTCTCTCTTTAGCCATGCTCCGCCTATTCCTTCTAAAAATTCGTTTTGGTTCCAGGCTACTTGGTTGTCCCATGCAGATTTTTAATCATTTGTTCAGCATAATTGGAGTGCATCTAGTAATTTTATGGATGCAATCATTGTGTTTTGTTGAGAAAGTGAATGAGTGGAATAAGTTTGTGTTTGGGAATATCTTTTCTAGGAAATGAAAAATTCTTGCTTGATTGGTGTGAGGCCTCGCCCGCCCTTCCCCTCTCTCGAAAAAATGCCTTAAGGAAAGGCTAGAGTGATTTTTAAGGAAAGTTAAGAAACGAGTTTCGGTGCTCACGATTGGAAGCGGCTATCGTCTCGAAAAATTGATTTGATTTTT
>CATKHJ011297367.1:0-11617 GCA_949750685.1 Vernicia montana
CAGTCTGCATTCTATTGTGCTTAAGTTGCTGATATTCTTCTTCTTTTGTTTTAGTCGGTTGAGGATTGACCACCTTGCAGGTTTATAATTAATTGGCTGTGTAATGATGCCAACTGCTATTCTAGGGTTTAGGGCGTTAGTTTGTTTTGCACCTGTGTTGAATCTATTGACTGATGCTGGCACATGTCATTACAGCAAAATATTGTAAAAAAAATTAGATAGAAAGTCAAATTCTGTTTAAAAAGCAGGGGAAAAGGTGTGTGTGTGAGAGAGAGAGAGAGAGAGAGAGAGAAAGGAGAAGAGGAAGAGGAAGAAAAAAGAATATACATGCAAATCTGCTATTGGATGAATTAGGAGACCTAAAATATTTACGAGGACATGTTGAAGAAACATTTCTTGGGATTAAAAATGTGAGATTTTACAGGGAATTAAAGAGGAAAGTCACAATGTTTTCTGAGAACATGCATTAAAATGTCATGTAAATTTTACAAGGAGATCAATTCCAGATTCTAAACTAGAATAGAAAATCTTAACCAGTATTCCACTGAAAGAAAATTTAATTCTTCAGAAAAATTGGAGGAAATTATATCAGATTATCATAGATTAGAGAGAAAAAAAAATGGCACAGGAAAGGTCACCAGAATAATATTGATGAGGTCAAGTGGCCTAGAACTCTTCTTGGAAATTATAAATGGACAAGGTAGAGAACTGATGAACATAGCGAAATAGGATTTTTATTTCTTTTTTAAAATGATGAAAATTGGTGGAAGGGTAAAAAAGAGAAATGTTAGCAGTTGTAGAACAAGGAGAAATATGTCTAGGATTGTCTTACACTACTTATACAAGGCACTGCTTTACCTTAATACATATTTATATAAAATCACATTCTTTGTACAAAATTATTTTAGATAATTTTTTAATTTCGAATTTAGTTTTTTTTCCTCGAATAAATTTGTAGTTTATTTTAAACCTTTTAATTGCTTGGTTATGGCTTGGTTATGTGTTTGTTATATTATTACAGTAGTTATAACTTCTTTTTCAATAAATTAATATTGTGTCGGAAGTATTCATATGTTGCACACGTAGTTAAATTTTTGTTAAACAATGAATTCGATTGAATTTTCTGTTTTTCTTTTTTAAACTGTAACAGCCTGATAATGTGTTGCAACCACTTCAGAACCCTGTCACCTCCCCCTCTCTATCCCTTTTCTTCCGAAAAGGATAAAAAGAAAAAGGTGACTGGAAACAAATTAATGTTAAAGAGCATGCATATATAGGTCTGGCAATTTTTACAATGAATCTTCTCGTCTTTTGGAATGGGTCTTATTTCTTAATATAATTGTTAGAATCATGATGAAATTGTTCTCAATGTTGAACAATTTAGGTGAATTTAGGTGCCCTAAAGGTCAACCTTTTAAACTGTCTAAGAATATGTGATAGATGTAGATTGTTACCATTAGGAGCCTTAGGTTTGACTTTGATGTGATAAATTGATGAATAAGAGTAACTGAAAATAGAGGAAATTTAGTAGAAATTTATTGATTTCCAACTAAGGTGGAAGTCAAGGTTGATTTCTATACGTGCCTTGTAACTTGCAAGTTGTCACTTATGAGTAATGGATCTTCCATTTCTATTACAAAACCAAAATTATGAAGTGAGGGAAGGTTATCTGTTTTAGTCATTACTATTAAGGTTTATGCAAAAAAATGAAGAGGAAAAGAAAAGAAAGAAAATGGAGAAAAATGTGGGAAAAAGAGGTGATCTTTCATGTGGATGAAATTGTGTTTTCCATTTGGACGCCATTTAAACACTTGATGTCAATTTTTTCCCTGTAGGGATTGCATGTACCTTTCCAATAATGCCATTAGTTTGGTTTTAGGACTAAAGCCTTGCTTTTTTAATACTTTTAGGCCTCACCTAAGAAAAAGTTACACTGTTGTCAACACCAATAAGTTTAGGACAAATGTTAAACAGTGTAAATAGTTTTAGGACTAAATTGGGAAGTTCAGGATTTGATTGAGATTTCATATAGAGTTTGAGAACTTCCAGGGTAGTTATCCCATTTTTCTATATAGTTCTCGAGTTATGTGCAGCTTTTATTTTTTCATCTATTACTTTTACCTTTCTTTCCCCATCAATGCATATATATATATATATATAATAGGTATATTTCATAATGTTTTTAACACGTGATTTTTTCAGTCAATCTCATAGATCTGTTTGCCTACCCAATTTGGAATCCTATTTTGATAATCTTGCTTCTTAATGCAACTCAAATATTTTCTCTAAGTAAGAATTCATAATACAACTTCTTAACAAGGTGCAAATGTCAAAGCTCTAAATATGTAGAATCTGATATGCACTAATCCATGAAATACTCCAGCAGCATGATGATGACACGAGTTGTCTAAACTGAAATGCCTACCTTGACCTTGAGCAATGGTTTGATTCCATGAGATATGAGTTGTTTGAGCATTAATAGTTTTTCTTACAGCATTATCACTTAGATAAGTTTTACGTTAGCCAGATAATGAAGAGAGAGAAGAAATGTGTTCTTTTAAATCATGACATCTAGTGTCTGAATGGGCTTGATTGTCTTTGTTGAAATTATGTTTGCAAACTCGTCAATACAGTTTCTAGTTTGAAGAAAAATACAGCATCTACTAATTCATAATTTTTTTCCCTCAAGTTTTTATTGGCTTATTATTGAGTGGCTTCTTCATGTCTGATATGCGGTACAGTTATTGAAGTATATTTTTATATGTAGATTTGATAATTCATATCTACTGTACTTACCAGCAGAGGGGTAATACCCAATTCAGGGCCTGAACTATTGCCAAAAACTCAATATGGGTCACAGAGAAAAAAAAAGTCCAATTTCCCCCTTTAAATTCATTTTTCGGTCCAATTAAGGGCTTGTTCGTTAATTACTCTTAACAGAACTTAATTCAAGTTCGTAAAGTAAAGTTGTGAGATCCATTAAAATTTTTAGATAATAAAAAATTCAAATCAAAAAAATATATTTTTAAATAATAAAAATAAAAACTTAAAAATTGAAAAAAGAAAGAAGATGAATGAAAACCAAAACCAATTTTCTTTTTAGATCTAGGTTTGCATTCACCACATTTTCCGATCCACGCCAAGCCGAGGCTTCCATTAGGATAAAATTAGACAAGAAAGGGTAGATAAGGAAGGGCAAAAGCAAGTAGAGAGAGAGAGAGAGAGAGAGAGGAAATAAGCCACACCGATCAAACGAAACTCCTTCCTCACCATCGTTCAACTCTGATCACCGTACTTCTCCTAGAAATGCTCCGGCTGGTCTCCCATTGAAGCTTCGTACTGCCATCACCAAGCGCCTTAAAGCTCCAGCTCGGTGGGATTCTAGGGTGTGGATTGTATTAAGGAAAAGAGGGAGGATATGGAAGATGAGGGTGAGGAGGGCAAAATGGGAAGTAAGAAACAGAGCAAACATGGCATGTGTTACCTTGAGGAGGAGGCCTTGACCGCCATTGATGATCCATTATAGAGCTTTTGATTGAATTTTGAGAAATCCTAACAAAGCTAGAATTGGTCGCTCATGGAGATAGAAATTAAAGTGCTTGTGCTTTGTCGGTGCAACACGTAGCATGCTTAGATGTGGAGCTATGCTTTAATTAACAGGTTTTGCTCCTTGAATGCCTGTGTGCTTGGCTGGTCTTCAAAAAGATTTAGTCAAAACTAAATTTTAATTTGGCCTTTAGGGCTTAACTCATCTTTTTTTTTTTTTTTTATGAACTTATGAAATCCAGATCTGGTTCATTCATTTTCTTTTCTTTTTTTTTTTTAAAAAATTTTTAAATTTTAAATTTTAATAATTTTTATTATTTAAAAATATAAAATGAACTCCACATCTGATTATGTGGAGTCCACATAACATATGTTACGGTCACGTGCTACTAAGCCCTCAATTGGACCGAAAAATGAATTAAAAGGGGAAATTAGACATTTTTTTCTTCTACGTGACCTACATTGAACTTTTGGCAATAGTTCAGGCCACCTGCAGATAATCAAGCTTTTGTGATTAGTAGATATGTTTTCTGTGCACACTACATGTATCCATTTACAAATTTGAGTAATATTTGTGTTTTCATTTATGGCAGCTTGATGTTGATATTGCAACTCATATACATGTCAAGGATGATGGACCCAAGAGGAGGTATGCACATCTTCGAAAAATAATGATTATGATTCAGAGTTTATTGTACTTTTCTCCTTTATGTATTAAGTTTAAGAAATCTATTTTTTGTCAGCTTGCTTTACATTGAGACTGCAGATCGACCTGGATTACTTGTAGAAATCATTAAAATCATGGCTGATATCAATGTTGATGTTGAATCAGCAGAAATTGATACAGAAGTCTCTCTCTCTCTCTCTCTTCACACCCGTAGAACACACACACACTTACACATCCCCTCAAATTGCCATCAGTTTTGCTTTCTCGCCACTAACTTCTACTTTTTATCACCCAGGGATTGATAGCCAAAGACAAGTTTCATGTCAGCTACAGAGGATCAGCATTAAACAGTTCTTTGTCTCAGGTAATTGTCTAGCTGTCGATGACAGATGTTTGACTATTACTAACCATTGTTCTCGACCTATATGAACTCTCAATTTATCTGCCTGCTTTCCTGCCTTGCTGAAGCATTCTATAAGTAATCAATATATGCCTTGCATCTTTTATGTCTGGAAACAAAGGTGCTGTTCTATTTATTTACGTGCTCTCCCACTCTATTTTTGTTTTTTGAATCCATAGGTTCTGGTGAACTGTCTACGATACTACCTTCGAAGGCCAGAAACAGATATCGATAGCTACTAAAACTCGGGGGAGACACTTTTCAATTGTAAACTCTATGTAACGGTCTTTGTACGAAAATGCAAGTGAGCTCAAACTGAATCTGTTGTACGTCGTAATATACTGATCTTCTGATGCTCGTTGAACAAAATATCCGTCTCTTCCATTATTCATCCTCTGGGAGTAATAATATGGAACGTTGAACCTTGTAATATATCTCATTGTTTACTCTTTTCTTGTGTCTAGCTATAATTAAAAGTTGCTCAGCCTAGCAATACAAGCGTGGTGCTGCTAGGCGAAGCGGTGGAGGATTGACCAAATAGGATATCAATAAACTTCTATGAAATGGTTCCACGGGATTCCTGCTATAACCGAACATGAGGGAAAAATAATTTATACGAATATTGACAAGATTGTTTTATCAAGTAATGGAGATATTCTACGCATTCCATTAGTTATGTATCAACTAGTTATGTATCAACGTTCCAACAAAAATACTTGTATGCATGATAAAACCCCGATATCTAAAAAATGGCCAAATAAGATGCGTCCATTAAGCTCGATAAAAGGAACGAGGAAGCTCCAATAGAAAAATATTGGAAGGAAAAATACTTTAAAAATGTACCTGTTTCCATACAATAGTCAGGAATTCTTAACGATATCGAGTTGGAGCAACCTATTCTTCCTGAACACCTCACTTACAATGCTAGAGACTGGCATCATATAGGATAGGTTCGTTTATTTTTAGACAACATTAGTTTTCCAGAAATAAATTCAACAATATCAAGATGGGTTTCTTGGATTTTGACAGGATTTGATATTATGTAAAGTTATATTCCACAATTACTTGTAGATATTTTAAGTTTGATCTCACAAATAATAATAGTGATATATAGCCGCTAAATTAAAAATTTGGTGAGATTTATGAATTTGTTTGGTTTTTTAAATTAAAAATTTTAGAAATTTTTAAAAATTTATTTTCCTTTTTTCTCAGAAATAATAGATTTTTATAATTAATTAAAATTAACTTTTAACTCAAAAATGAGTCCCACTGTGTCTGATGGAATTTCATGTCCGAAAAAAATATTTTTTTAATTTATATTGAATGTCAAATGATTAAATATTAATAATATTATTGAATTTAGTAGTTAAGTGCCTAAAAAGCAAATTACATGGATTTGATAAAAAATCACATTCCTTTAAGAAAAATGTTAAATCATAAGATAGTTTTTGTACTTTCTTCTTTGTATATTTTATATTAACTTATTTTTGAAAAATAAACTTTTTTAAAAATTTTTGCTAGATGACTTAAGAAAGCATGCGTAGCCCTTGTTAGATGAGCAAAATTATATAAAATTTAGCATGTGATATTACGAAACAAAACAACATTGCTTTCCTTTGAATTTTCTTTACTTTTATAAAATTTTGGATTAAAGGTTAAAATTTTATAAGATTTTTCAATCGTTTCATTAGATTCAGAATTAACTTTACGGTCAAATTAGCTTTTAAAATTTGAAAATTTATCCAATCAAATTTCAAATTAATTTTATGGCCAAATTAATTATTGATTTTTATTTTTTCAGGTCAATGTTTTATTAAAAAAAAAAAGAGGAATACAAATTTAATTTTTATATTTTAAATAATAAAAAAATTTTAAAAATAAAAAGTTAATTTTAATAAAGAATAAAAAAATTTATTTATATATTTTAAAAATTATAAAAAAATCACAAATCATTGTTTTTTCTCAACTTTTCCGCCTAATAAATAAAATTTTCTTTTATTTTCTCAAAATTTCTAAATCATAAACATTTATATTGATTGATTTTGATTTTCTAGTTTTAAAAGGCAATAATTATTTTTTAGTTTTAGGATTAAGGATTTGACGCCTTTTTTTTTTATTAATTAATTATACATATATAACAAAAAGAATCCAAAAAACAAAATTCATGAATTAATTTGACCCTAAAATTAATTTTGGTCTAATTGAATATACACATAGAAAAATCAGGAGTCAATTTGAATTTTAATCTTAAAAGTTATGCCATTAACGTGTTTGAAAATGTTTTCTACATCTATTCGTTCCTATTTTTAATTGGGAAAATTAAAAATTAATGTAAAGATTGAAAATTAAGAACGTTGAATGTTTTTATAAGATGCTTAGTAAAAATATTAGTGGATTTTCTTGATAGGTGTAATTTAAGGTTGAGTGATTAGTGATTCCATACATTGAATGTTTTGTTTAATTAAAATTTATTTTTTCATGATTTCAAGTGGTCTACAAAATAATTGGGTTCAGAGCATCCTCAACAATCATTACTATTTTACTTCCTATTATATTATAAACAATTAATTTATTATTTTAATTTATCTTGAAAAATGTACATATTCCAACAACACTCTCTATTTCACTTCCTATTTTATTTTTTTATTAATAAATTCACAATTTAATTTTTTTATATATAAATTTATAATTTTATTTTCTTTACCTACATAAATTTTTTGCTGCTAAAAAAATAATCTTTTTAAAAATATTAAAACAAAATATTATTATTATTATTATTATTGCAATATCATTTCTTTTACTCTATATAAAATTTTTACTACTAAAAAAAATAACTTAATATAAAATATTATAACAAACTATTATTATTATTATACTATAGTTTTATTTCTTTTACTTTACATAAAATATTTATTATTAAAAAACAATAATCTAATTCAAAATATTATAAAATCATATTTTAATAATAATATAGTAATTTAATAATAATAAATTTTTGATTAATAATAATAATAATTTAAAAAATGAAAAAAAAAATTCAAAATATTATTTTTTTAATAATAATAATTCAAAAAATAAGATAAATATAGAGTTTGTTAAAAAAAGAATAAATTGTTATGATTCTTTATTTTTTAATTAAAAATACATTTAGAGAACCTTGGTAATGCTCTTAAGAATAAAAAATTTGCAATGGTATCTAATAATGATCCAAGTAAGCTCTAGGACCTTCAGTGCAAAAAAAAAAAAAAAAAAAAAAAAAAAAAAAGACCGAGCTAGAAAAGCAAGCATGACTAGGGATAAACATAACTAGGGATAAATATAACTAGAGATATGCATAACTAAGGATTGAAGATATGACAACATGACTAGGAATAAATATAACTAGGGATAAGTATAACTAAGGATTGAAAACATGACAACATGACTTGGGATTCAGGACGTGATCGCAACATAACTAGGGATAAGCATGACTAATGATTGAAGACATGACTAAGCATGACTAGGGATTTAAGACATGACCAAGCTTGGAAACTACGTCGAGACATGCTTAAACATGGAGCCGAGTCAAAATCAAGAACATGACTCGTACGTACAAAGGGCGGAACTATAAAAAATTATAGTAAGAAGCGATAAAAAAAAAAAAATATATATATATATATATAGAAGTTAATTATTTTAATATTAACCGCTATAAAATAGTGGTGGGGTGAGGAGGTTGAAACTTATTTTAAGAGAGATTAACACATCAAAAATATATATATATATATATATATATATATTAGAAAATATTTTTTATTTTTAGGGAGCAGTGGTCCCCTCAGCCCATGAGTGGTTCCACCCCAGAGCACGCATGACTGAGGACTGAACTATGACCTTATTTAACACGGAGCTAGAAGATCCAAGCCCAATGAATAAAAATTTCAGGGAACACGTGTCATTTTTTCCTAAACCATAAGAATGGTGACATCAAGTCTCTAGCTTGAGAGACAAGCTCTGTCTACAAATAGCTAATTAAAAGCTAGAAAGTACATATTCTGACTTCTTTTTTTTTTAACTGTTACTCTGCTAAAATCATTAGAGTAGATTTGCTGAAATCCTTTGGATGTAGTCCATTTTTCTTATTTTGCAGATATTAGGAGATCGAACTCTATCAAAAATAAAAAAAAAATTAAAATTAAAAAATTAAAAAACCTTATCAGTATCTATTTACAAAATTAAAAAGAAAACTAACTAAATCTATTACTATTTCTAGGTTGTCATCATTAATTTAATTCTATTATATAATTATTCATTAATTCCTTTTCAATTTAATTGTACATAAAAGATAGATGCAATTGTAATCAAATCAGTACAATTAAAATTAAGTTTTGAAATTATAATAAAATAGTTTATTTTAAAAGAATTGAATATAATTATAATTTTTCAAAAAGAATGAGATTGTTTTTAGTCATTAAGCATGAATAATTTATCTCTCATTAACCTCATCATGAGCAAGATTTGTATGATGTGGTTAAATTGAAGACATTGACCAACTTCATCATAACAGAACATAAATTGAAGTTTTGATAAGACGTGGATCATAATCCAAAATCATCAATGTTCCACCTTTAATTTACTTTTACATTCATATTCATTTGGTAGCTACTCATTTAAAATTATTAGGCATTTAAAATTTGTGATTATATCTATTTTTATATTATATATATAAAATTCAAATTCAGATTTATAATATTTTCAAACGTTAGATAATTAATCATTTAAATTTATTGAATATTTAAAATTTATCATTATATTTATTTTTTATAATTTTATATATAAAATTCAAATTTAAATTCACAATATTTTTAAATGATCATTTATCTAAACGGACTATTGTATAATTATTTCAATTTGGTCAATACACTTTACACATGACATACAATTAAGACTGAGCACGGGACTCGGAAATCCTGAACTGTATCAAAAAATCGAACTAAAATTATCCAGAACTAAAAATATTCGTTGACTGTTTGACTTTTTTAAACCGAATCGTACCGAAATTTCTTTTGTACGATTATGAATCTCATTAGTTATTCATATCGAGAACCGTCCCATATTGTAATGAAACTAGAACCGATTTTAAAATTTTTTTTTTATTTAACATATATATATATATAAAAGTTTTAGTCAAACTTATTAAGCTCAAATTTAAAAATCCAAATATAAGATGGTCAAAAAAATCTAGTAATTTTATTCTAGCAAGAAACATTACATATGTTTAATTTGATGGATTGGAAACAGTTATTAAAGATAAATATTTATTTAATATGTAATTTTTATTTTAACTTGATGAATTGAAAACAAATTTATTTAATTATGCATTATGTAATTATTAAAAATAAGTATAATGTAATTTCAGTGATATTTGTTTTTGTTATATAAATTCTAATTTAATTTCAATGCAATTGGTTTTAATTAAAAAATATATATTTTTAATTATTTAAAAATAAAAAATCTATGAATTTCTGTTGTCACGTTCCGTACCTAATAGTCCAATTAAACTTAAATTTCTACACCGAATCATTCTGAAAAATCGAGACAGTTCGATATAAAAATTATTATATTATGATTCGATTCTGAAGATTCAATTTTAAAAATGTCCAAAATTCAATACAATTTTAAAGATTTTTCGATTTTTAAATTCTCTCAAAATGTGTTCAAGCCTAAACATTACTTCCTTGTTCATTAATCATGAACCCACGGCTTCATCTCGTCTTTTACCCCTTCACATCTCCGTCTCTGGGCCCCACAAAAGTTTAGAATAGTAGTATTAGGACTTGGGAGTCAGCTGCTGTCCTGGCATCTTAATATAATATTATTTTTATTAAGTCTTACTGTTTGATAGTAATCTTTTTTAATATTAAATGTGAAATGTAACTTATTATTATATTTATGTATCATTTTAATTATTTGGCAAAAAAAAAATGTATCATTTTAATTATATTTTATAATTATATATTCAAAATTTTTATAATCCTATATCTTTTAATATTTTATAATTATATTTTCAAAATATATTTTTCTTCTTACAAATATTTATTTATTTTTTATATTAATTCATTCACTTTTTATTCTTATATATTCACTTTTATGTATTTAATTCATTTTTATATGTTCTCATTATTTTTTATATTTTTTATATATATATTATGTAATTTTTTTATTTTTTTTTTAAAATAAATATTTTGTAATTCTTATTCTGGGCTAATCAAACACAGCCTGAAATGCAGCATATTTGCAGAGAAGGCAACAAAATTGCAGAATGGCTTGCTATTTGCTAATGCGTCTCTTCATCATCATAGAAGCTCAATGACCCTTCTGCTAAAATCCTGGAGCTCTTGTTTGCTGATAGAATCGGGGTTCTTTGGCCCCTTCTTGAGTGTGGTTTTTGTTTTGCTGTGTTTTAGGCTTTTAGCCATCCAGATCACAAAAAAATATATATACATAAATATTTGTATATATAAAAGTGTTTATTTTACCTAAATAAATAATAACAATATTAAAATAATTTTATTTAATTTTTAATTTCCAATATTAATTATCAATAAATTTTTGATTTAGTAATACTAAAATCATTTTTAAACAAAAAGTTTCGAGTTCGAATTAGAATTTGAGAATTAATTTTTAAATGTTTATATCGAAAGTGAGTGCACTTTTAATCACTTTACACGTAAGAGAACTTGAGAATACCTTAACTGAGAAAAAAATAAAAACATTTATAAATCATTTATTACTTCATTTATGAATGGAGTAGGTTTGCTTATTTATTAGTTTAGGGTAAAGACAAATAAAACAACTTATTTCTGTTAAACAATTCAAAGAGAAAATACAAAATCATAAAGAGAGGAAATACAAAATCATAAAGAGAGGAGACTAGGGTTTCATTAATAATGCATAACAAAAAAGGAATACAAAAAGAATGAATTAACATAAATATAAAGAGACTATATATAGGCTAAATCAAG
>CATKHJ011297435.1:0-26413 GCA_949750685.1 Vernicia montana
TTAATTTTCTTTATAAATTTATATATAATTATATTTTATGTAATAATATAAATTAATATGAGTTAATTTAGTAAATTTGATAATTTTTAAATATTAAAATAAAAAAATTAATTAATTTAAAATTTTAAACGTGTTATTCGTATCGTATCGTGTTACCCATTAATTAAATGAATCATGTTCGTGTTTAAATTTTTGACACGATAAATTAATTGTGTCGTGTCGTATTTATATTGACCCTTATCGTGTTATGGGTATAAATCAACTCGACCCAAATACAACCTATTAATACGAATTGCCACCTTTAACTGAGAGTAAGAAAACTTTTCAATGGAGTTTGTTGATAATGATGATGGTTTGATTAGTGATGATCGGAAATTGTGGTTAAATTTGAGAGAGGGATAATGGAAAGAAAGACGAGAGATGGGAGGGTTAGTTTAAGTATTAATTTTTTTTTATTTTTTAATTTATTTATTTAATGATATTTGTAAAAAAATAGACAGAATGATTAATTTTTATTTATTGAATTGTATATATATATAAACACACAGATATAGAAGAGATACATATACACTTCAAAATCATTATAATTTTGACAGAATAATCATTTTAAGTTAATATAACTCTTTTATTTATTTTTTATCCAGTAAAAAATATGATAATCTTTTTTTTTATATATTTTTCTCTTATTAAATTAGTATATATAAGATTAATTGTGTTATGAAATCCAAAATATATATAAGAAAAACAAGACAACGATGCTTCCTTAATAAAATTATAGTCCTAAATAATAATCCCCCAAATCTCATTTCATTAAATAGTTAAAAAAAAAAAAAAAACTTAATTTTCTAATATTTATTTGAAAATTAATTTTCTAAAATTTTAATTAACCGAAATCAAACCTTTGATTGAGAAAGAAAAAGCACTTAATAAGACCTCAATAAATAATTTTTAGAAAAAAGAAAGAAAGGGAAAAAAGAAAAGCCATAAAAATAAAAAATAAAAACAATTCTACAGTTTCTTCAAGAATTGAAAAGAGAAAAAATTGTTAGATCCAATTCCTAAAGATCAAATCTTTGAGAGAGATCTTGCAATAATGAAGAAACAAAATACAAATTCATCAACAACAAAACCTGCAAATACAGTTCTTCCATATCAAACCTCAAGATTAAGGGACCACTACCTGATAGGCAAGAAACTAGGCCAAGGCCAATTTGGCACCACATATCATTGTACCAACAAAGCCACAAACAAACATTATGCCTGCAAATCAATACCCAAAAGAAAGCTCCTTTGCAAAGAAGATTATGAAGATGTTTGGAGGGAGATCCAGATCATGCACCATCTTTCTGAGCACCCAAATGTGGTGCAAATCAAAGGTACCTATGAGGATTCAATGTTTGTGCACTTGGTCATGGAGTTATGTGCAGGTGGGGAGCTTTTTGATAGGATTGTGGCAAAGGGTCATTATAGTGAGAAGGAGGCTGCTAAGTTAATCAAGACTATTGTTGGGGTTGTTGAGGCTTGTCATTCTTTAGGGGTTATGCATAGAGATCTTAAGCCTGAAAATTTCTTGTTTGATACCCCTGGTGATGATGCCAAGCTTAAGGCTACAGATTTTGGGCTCTCAGTCTTCTACAAGCCAGGTTGGTTTTTGGGTCTTCCATTTTTTTTAGGAAAAAAAAAAAAAAAAAAGAAGAAGAAGAAAAAGAATTGGTTCTTGGACATAGGATTTCTTGAATTTTGTTGATTATTGGTGATTTGCTAGATTCATGATTTGTTGTGATTTTGATTGATTAAAAGAATGGTTGGTTTGTGGGCATTTGTTGCTTTTCTCTTTTCTTTTCTTTTTCTTGTATGAATCTTGTGGGTTGTATTCGGATCTGGTTGGTTATTTGGAGATTGAAGT
This sequence comes from Vernicia montana, assembly GCA_949750685.1. NCBI lineage: Eukaryota > Viridiplantae > Streptophyta > Magnoliopsida > Malpighiales > Euphorbiaceae > Vernicia > Vernicia montana. The sequence goes on from CATKHJ011297435.1 coordinate 1,907, forward strand.
TCTTATTTGTTCCACCACCAAATTTCATTGATTGTCTGGTGGGACCGAATTATTTTGTTCTTTTGTCTCTCTTTGGCTCAAATAATGGTTAATTGATGAATCATCTAATTACATTGCTCGGATTTAATATTCTTGTGTGCCTTCTATTAATCGTCTGCTAGGGGAAAGATTGTAGCTTGCTAATTTACATTTTAAACTTTTTCTGGTTTGTTGAATCAGGAGCCTGGCCAGTACCTTTACAGTTTTGTTGTGGAATTATTATTGTTTTTCTTGGAGTCAAAATATTGATTTCAGTCTATGGCTTAGAATACATGGTTTTTATCTATACAGGATTGTTTCCCTCTGACTGCTTTTCTTCCATTGTTTTATTTCCTTGGAGCTTATAAATAATTTTGCTTCTTTTATGATTATGTTTCTATATCCTTAATTCCATGAAGATGGTTAAAATTAAGCCAAATTCTATTAAAATGGGTAGAATGCATATATTCATGCCATGTACTTTAATGTGAATCATGTGTATAAATACATGGATATCATACATATGTATTTACAAATGAATTATACTTTGATCAATAAAATGCCTATCTTTGCCTCAAAAAGAAGAGGAATTATACTTTGAAACTTATTTGCAAATGAAACAAAATTCTTATCCACTTGTTTCCAATCACAATGTAACTGTCAACATTGTTAGGATTTCCGAGCGTTCTTAAGTGGTCATTGCCTTGTAAAAATATCAATTTTAATGATTGAAAATATCTGGACTTCTAGGGGGTGCCACTACAACCAAGGGTAGACCCACATTGTCACCCCTCTCATGCCCACTTTATCCCTTAAATAAAGAGTCTAAAAGAGCCCTTTTGACAAGTCACAATCTGAGAAAAACCAAAGAAAAATAATTATTATTGGAAATCTATCTTATTGATCGTGATATGTATTTGTATTAACTGTCTATATGGTGGCCCATTTTTGTTGACTAAATTCCTAGCATTCTTTTATCATCAGTCATCTAGTTTTGTTAGTGTGAGAAAATGAAAAATGAAATTTAAGTTTTGAGGATGAATTTGATAAAAATAATTTAGAAGCGTATTTCTTGGTTGTATATATTGTATATTTGATTAGTTTATTTTTTCAAGTTATTTCAAAATCTTGTTATCCTATTCAATTATTTAACAACTATTTTATTTGGATCAACATCTTTCTAAAAGAAAAAAATGAAAGATAGTAAGATCTAACCTTTTTTTTTTTCCTTATAAGTTCATTATTTGTATTTAAATAAATTATCAAGAATTATTGAGAACTTTAGTTATTAGATTCTATCGTATGAAATGAGAACAGGAGTTTACTTTTATTTCTTGTTGTTAATTAGTGTGTAAATCATGATAAACAGCTTTTCTATATGCATTAAGAAAATATTTTTAGTGATTTTCTCTCTTCTTTTTTTATTTTTTTTTATTTTTTATTTTAATTCCCCTTTTTGAACATGTTTATAAATTTATAATTATTTAATTATACAAAATAAGAAAGGTTACAATAGGAAAGAATGATATAAAAATATAACATAAAAAAGTTTGGTTCTATTAGTTTTGTTTCTAGACAATAAAAAACCCAGAACTTCTAGTTCTGCCCCAGTCTGCAACTCTCATTTGCTGAACATTTCCCCTCACTTACCAGTGCTTTGCCATGTATTAACTGTTACTTTCTCTGTTATACTTTTTTCTCCCTCCAGGACAGTATTTCTCTGATGTAGTTGGAAGTCCATACTATGTTGCACCTGAGGTTTTGCTCAAGCTTTATGGACCTGAAGTAGATGTCTGGAGTGCAGGTGTTATCCTTTACATCTTGTTAAGTGGGGTTCCACCATTCTGGGCAGGTACTGTTCTTAATTGTTATTTTTCTCGTATGCTCTGCAGTTATGGAGATGCAGCTATATTGTTGATCTTTTGTTCATATGAAGTATATATTTTTTTTTTTTTTTTTTTTCTCTTACTCGCAGAAACTGAATCAGGAATTTTCAGACAGATTTTACAAGGCAAAATAGATTTTGAATCTGAGCCATGGCCCAAAATCTCAGATAGTGCAAAAGATTTGATACGAAAGATGCTTGAGAGGGATCCAAGGAAAAGGATTTCTGCTCATGAAGTCCTATGTTAGTTGTTTCATTCTTATTGTAATGGGAAGTTATATAGTTGTTATAGTAGGGATATAGCCATGTGCTACCGTTGTTAAAATTCTTGTAAATATAACAATTGGAATTGATTTCTGTCAGGTAACCCATGGATTGTTGATGACAGAGTTGCCCCCGACAAGCCTCTGGATTCTGCAGTATTGTCACGCCTCAAGAAATTCTCAGCGATGAATAAACTAAAAAAGATGGCTTTGCGTGTATGTTCTCATATTTATTTTCCCTATTATTATGTCCTGTACTTGCAGAATTTTGTGACAATATTTTGATAGTCAACTTACTAATCCAGTTACCATGTTAGTTGAATTATAAATTGCATTATCTTGCATGAGATTTTATAATGTTGAGCTAATAGCATGACTGTAGAAAGTGAACAATATCTGCTTCCTAATTAAAGTGTTAGCTGGAAAAAGATAATATAACTGAAAGTTGGTCTGTAATGCATTATTTTGATTCAATGAATCAAATTCTGAATGATATGATGGATCTGTAGTTTCCAGGATTAAATATAGCATAGTGCTTAAGTAAGTCTTAGATCTTCCATGGCTTAGTGTGAGCATGTTCATGGTAGATTACTGATAAGTTTATCTTGTGTTCGGTAAATGCATGTTTCTTAAGTTTCATCTTCTTACAAAGTAGTTTTGAATATGGCTTTTTGGTATGGTATGTACTATGTACATGAGAGGTTGACATTTACCTTGGAAGGGTTTTGACTTTGAACTGATTTGGTCATGGCCAAGATTTGTTCAGCTTTTACTTTCTGGGGAACTATAATTTTCTAATTTTGGGATTCATTTTAAACTTTTAGACAGCGAAAGAGTCTGTAGCTTCTACATTATAAGCAACTAAAGAATTCTTAAGATGTTAGGATAAAATTCATTTAGCAATCCACGTTTTTGTGATGCAACAAATTTCAAATGGAAAATATTGATTTCTTTATTGTGATGTAATGCACCTTACAGAAAGATGATTGGGTTTCAATATTAAACATGGTATCCAGTCCAATGTTGATGGAGAAATTTGATACATTAAGCATTTTCTTGGGGCAGAACTTTTATGCAGTGCCAAATGTACTATTCATCTGGTTCTCCAAGAAAATAATGTTATCTAGAAATTAAAACAGAATTGCTGGTATTCTTGTTTGGTGTCCTCGAAGATTGATGAAAGGCATTTGATGCTGTTGGTTGATGGTCTCATCAATGGATTGCCAGATTTGTTAATTGCATTAGTTTGTGGTAAAACTTATGATCCTGAGATCATTAGCCTTTAAAGCCACCCAATTCTGTAACGTTGTTAAAATGCTATCTTTTCATCAGATTGCCTGAATGGTACATAATCTACGTAATCTTTCTTCCAAGCAAATCAATCATTAAGCAGCTTCCTGTGATGTGAAGAGAACAGGTAAAGGAAGAAGAAGGAAAAGCCTTATTATTTTTTGGATGGAATGTTGTTTGGTGCGTTTTGGAACTGACAGGAGATCTATTAGATAAGTAAAAGGCATTGCAGGATATGTATGCAAAAGCTGCTGCTAATGTTTGGACAGTTGGGACAGTACAAAACATTTTTCCTATCACAGATAGACTCCAAGGATCAACCTTGGTTTTTTACCTTTTTGTTTTGGTCATGGATGAGTTGAAAAAAGATATCCAAGAGGATATTCCTTGGTGTATAATGTTTGTGAGTGACAAGTAGTGCAAAACGACTTAACAGCACTGGATCTTTCTGAATGTAGCCCTAAATTGGTAGAATGAAAGAAATGGATCTATATAGCTGACTCCAGCTAGTTCAGGATTCTGGTTTAGTTGAGTTGACTTGAGAGGTGTCATGTTATAAAATAGAAGTCTTCAATTATATTTCTAAGAATTGATTTCTCTGAACACTATGTAACCACTGAGTAGGCAGAATTCATATCAATAATTAGTATAAATGTAGCATTGTATAGTGTTTCATAAAAGGATATGTACGTGCTTCATTCAGAAAGAAAGTATGCAATGGCATGAACTTTCACATAGAATTTATTCTTGGATTCAAGAGCAAGGTGAACTTGTATTTTATCATAAAATATTAAATCAGCTGCTCTCTGTTATTTCTGATTACATGCCAGAAAGGTTGTTGTAATGCTCAGTTCCTCTCAGTTTCACGTTGTGCTTTTCTTTTTCTACACTGTTAAATAGTCTGGTTCTGGTTTTCATGTCTTGCAATGTGAAATTGTTTTTTCAGGTCATAGCAGAAAGGCTTTCTGAAGAAGAAATCGGTGGTTTGAAAGAGTTGTTTAAAATGATTGATACGGACAATAGTGGGACCATAACATTTGAGGAACTTAAAGCAGGTTTGAAGAGAGTGGGCTCTGAACTGATGGAATCTGAAATCAAGGCTCTAATGGAAGCGGTAAATGATTGATAGATAGATCGATCCTTTTTGTACCTGAGCATGCCCTTTATTTTGTTTTTCCTCAATTTATTTGGATTATTGTTTATTCTCATTTGGGGAACCTCTACAGGCTGATATAGACAATAGTGGAACAATAGACTATGGTGAATTTCTTGCTGCTACCTTGCACTTGAATAAGATGGAGAGAGAAGAGAATTTGATTGCAGCCTTCTCCTATTTCGACAAAGATAGTAGCGGTTACATCACAGTAGATGAGCTTCAACAAGCTTGCAAAGAGTTTGGTTTAACTGATGTTCAACTGGAAGAAACGATCAAAGAAGTTGATCAGGACAATGTAAGTCTAATTGTGGGTATTTATATTGGGTTCACATCAAATGGTTTCTGGTTTTGTTTGTCCACTTAATTCTTCTAGATGTTGTGATTTCTGTTAGAGTTGTTATCATAATTATTTCTTCCTTTGGCAGTTTTATAAGTTATGCTAACAATAGGTTAATGATACTTTTTGCCTATTTAATTTTTCATTTATCTGCATAAAATCATTATGGGGCTAAATGTAAGTATAGAATCCTTCTAGGCTTGAAGGGTCTATTGGAGCAGCTTTCTGTGTAGAGTTTAAGCAAATGGTTGAGGATGTAACTAATATGGATTACAATGCTCCCTCTAGAAATAATGTGGAGATTACAAATAGTCAGCATTCAAATTAAATTTAGTGATAATACAAATAGGAGGGCACGTAAATGTTGGCAGTGCATGTCCCCACCTCGTGCGCGGAGTGCTTTTCAATTATCATGTTTGTTTCACTGCAATAAAATTACAGGTTGTGTCATTTTGCTGTCTGGGGATGGCTTATTGCTTCCTCATGCTAACTAAACTTACCATTACTTCTTGATAAAAACTAAGCAAATTTCAGGGAACATGAGCACACTTGCCGGTAGGAGGCATGGAAAGATGATATTAACTCTTTGTAGCCAGATTTGTTTTCAATCAGACAAGTAAAGAAAATACTGATATTTCTTTCCTTTGCTTCTGCAATCATCCCCTTCCCTTCCCCCCAATAAATAAGTAAATAAGTGAATAAAAGAGAAAGGAGGGAATAAATTTGATAGTCAGGGCTTGGTTATTTTCCTTGGAATGGCTTCTTAAAACTTTTAAAGTTATGTTTGCTCAACACTTGTATATATTCTTGAACTATTTTTATGCATTATTAACCTTTTTATATAATTAATTTTTTAGTTTTTGTATATTTTAGAGGAAGGTGAATTTAGTTTTGATGTGCTATGGTTTGATTGACAACCATTTCTCCCATTGTGGCAATTTTGTTTTTATCTGATTCAGAACCCAGAGGACATAACATTTATTTTTCTGTTTTTATATATATATATATAAAGAGAATCATGTTTTGCTAACGGTGATGCAGAAGGTTTTTGGACAGAAAATTTGGTGCTAATTTTTGCAGGCAGGCCATTTGAATCACTCGATCTATTAGAAGTGTAATGCATGATGAACCAACAATAGATGGTGTTACTTATTTAAATTGTTTCAATTCTTAACTTCTATGCTGTGAAATGCTCTATTTTTGCAGGATGGGCGAATAGATTATGCAGAGTTCACTACAATGATGAGAAAGAGCGATGATGAAGTTGGCAGGAGTAGAACTATGAGAAACAGTCTGAACTTCAATTTTAGCTGATGCCTTCGCGGGCAATGAACCTAAGTCGGCTACTCCTAACTGAAAGTGTTCTTTCTTTTGTATAGTTTATTAAGCGGGTGAGTATTGAGGAAGAGAATGCTACAGCTAAGTCCTTAAAGCTATCTTTTCTTGGGTTAGAAAGATTCTACTATTATTCTTAGTTTTGATGATGAAGTTTTATAAAAGCTGATTTACGCTATGTGGAGCTCAACAATAACATCTTACCTACTACCCCTGCTGTTCGACAGTACCAACTCATCTTATACCCTTGAGGTTGTAACTGCAGGATCATTGTGACTGACAGAAGCAGCAATTTATCAAAGTAAATTAAGTGTAAATCCTAACTTTGTCGATTTTCCAGCCATGGGGCCATGGTATTGTTGTAGTTGTAATGCTCATGAAATGTACTGGCCATTGTTACATTTTGTTCATAATAATTAGTTGTGTTTTACAGTATATTTTTGTATTTTAATTTGCTATAATTGATTTGTTACTATTTTGGAAAATCTGTGGGTACGGACCACAAAAATCTATTGTGATCATAAATTTTGGTTTCTGGCATGTGAAGCTGTAGAATATGAAAATAGTCAAATAGATTGCTAATTGAATTGGTTTATGAATATATTTATATGAATCATTTTGCACGTGTTGTTTATCATATATTTTTGCCATTATTAGGTTGACAGAGAACTGAGCAATATAAGAAGCAACTAAATTATTGCAATTTCTGATTTTTTTTTTTTTTTTTTTGTTTTTTGGGAATTTCATTAAAACACAAACAGTATATGTTATTGTTATTACAATTTACAAGTTCTGATTTATAACTTATATACTATGAAATATGTTATTAGTAAAAAACATAATCAATATGATATATTATTAATAAAAAAATTATAGTTATAATTATAATTATAAATTTATACAAAAATGAAAAAAAAAGCACTTAATTTAGAAAATTCACAATAAAATACTTGCTGAAGAATTGTGAGTTATAAAAACAAGTTAAATCATGTAAAAATTATTTTATACTAATTAAATAACTTAGTTGTGTTGAATTTTTTGATTGTCAAATAATTTTTTTTTTTTAAGGGGTCAATTTTAAAAAATAATATTTATATATATAACGAGGGATAAAAATAGTTCTGATATTAAATGAACCTATAATAGATAAAGGCCCACAAATCAATTCATCACCTGAACAGAGTTCGAGCCCACTAAAGAAACTCGTCTGGATGAGGCCCAAGAGCAAGGTCTCCCACACTTGTTTACCATGAGGTCTTCGCCTTCACCCTTTAGCTTCGGCAGGCCATTTCCAATAAGAAGCTTGCTGGGCAAGCTTCCTAACTGTAACAGACGTTATTCAATACAACTTCAGTATGGGGATATCAAAACATACACGCCTCCAAGCAGCTCGCCCCTTCACCTGACATACTTTCCCTTTCTGCTCACATCTCACTAGCTACCAGAAGAGTACAAGTATCCTACTTTGCTTCATTATTGGTAGTAGACTTGTACCAATCCTAGCAGGGAAAAGGCAAAATATGCCTCCTCACCCACTGAGCCACAGTCACATATGCCTAACAACTAAGATATACAAAAGGGAGAGACTCATAACAAATTCAGGTAGATTGAACTCTACATCTCTCTCATCTTCTTTCTCTCACTAAAAAACTCGTAAGCCCAAGGAACGAAAATCTCCTTCCCTCCTGCTATCACCGGCAAAGCTCTATACTAATTTGAGCGTCGGAAGCTCTTTGTCAGGTACAAAGCTTGGCCCTTTCTGACCATTTCTTTTTTCTTGCAGGCATCTAGTTCTTAAACCCAACAAGAGAAATCCAGCCCATTAATCTTTATTTGATCTAGCTTTGATCAATATATATATTTTATTTTATTTTATTTAGCCTTAAAGGAGCCATACCTATACCCCATGTGTGAAAAATTCTTTTGTCTATATTTGGACAAAAAATTTTGAAATTTACTTATCTCCAAGATATTGGGGGAAACTGAACTTTGATTATGATGTGTTCTTCTTTTGGTAAAAATGGTAAATGTTTACACTATGGGTTTGTAAAGAAAAGATAGGTAGAATGTAAATTGAAAGATTAGATGAGTTTTGGAGGAAAATGTAACATTTGTCATGAGTTAAATTGTAAAAGCATAAATTTTATATATAAACTAGTGATAAGGGCACTGCAAATTTTCATTATATTTTTTATTTACTTATTTTTATGAATATAAGATATTATAAAATTATCAAGTTTTTTTACACTACAAATAAGCACTCAATAAGTATATCAAATAGCTAATTGGATGTAGTCTGGTTGGTTTTCTCATTTTTTTTTAAAATGTAAGAAGTGGAAGTCTCAAGTTCAAATCTCCCAAATTACAAAAAAATTATCACCAATTTAGTGATAGATCTTAAACGAAAGAGCATATTGTATAGTCTATTTCGATTTATTGGACTTTTATTATAAAAAAAATAATAATAAGTATATCAAATATTATAGAGTTATCAAGATTTGGATTATTGATTTCCTAGGCTACACTACAAATAAGCAGTCAACAATTGAGTCAGTAGTATGTTAAAAAAAAAAAAAAAAAACAATTGAGTTAGTAGTTAAATGACTTTGTAAGTGCACTTTGGAGGTATAAAAAATGCATCTTATACCTAAGTAGACAACCAACTCTAAATTAAAAAGAATAAAATAAAATAAAATAATCACTGCTAAAATAAAAATAAAATTATCAATTCACATGACGCACCTAACTTTTTTTTTACCTATAAACCCAAGTTTGGATTATTATACTAAAATAATTATTACATGATATTGTCAGTTTCATAATAAATATATGATTTATGGACACATTAAGTTGTCTTTTTCATTTTTTTTTTTTTCTATATTGAACTTAAAATTTAGAATAATTTTGAAATTATATCAACCTTTTATCCTAAAGATATTGGAAGAAACTTAATTAATTTTGATTATAATTTGGTATGCTGCAAATAAAAATAACTATAAGAAAATGTTATCTAATAAATACAACACCAACTATGCAACACACACTGCACAACTCAAAAACTGAATTCCAATATTGGTTTCACCTTACACATATCTCAATCTCTACCCATTAACTTCCAACAATCAATAATCAAAGCCTAATAAATATGAAATTGATTGATTATCAACCTCCTTAATATGAATTGCTAGAAGTGAGTCAAATTTAACAATCACATGACAAATTGATCCAAAAGTCTCTATTTTCTCTCTGTTAGGTTTTCTCTCTAACTCTTGTGCCAGCCGCTTGGTTTTCCTCTTAAGGTGACCTCCGGTGGCTACGGCCACTGGCAAAGACATCTTTTTCTAAGTTTTTCTCTGTTTTTTCTTTATCTCATCATAAATAAGGTCGGTTATTGTATTTTGTGGATCTGTATAGCTTTCCGTTTATGGGATTATCTATACTCGTTGTTGTTTGAGTTTTTTGGGTTCTTCTTTGTGTATTCTAACGGCGGTGGTGCCATTCTTACCTACGGCTAGGTCCGTCTCTCGCTCCTCGGTCATTTCTCTTCGATATTGTGGCGGGATGGTCGACAGAGGAAGGGGGAAGAGTTAGTTGAAGATGGCGGTGGGGCTTTACGGTTTGGACAAGTTTTTATGTGTTTTTGTTTGGCTGCCTTCGATGCCGGTGCCTTTTCCATCTGGATCTGGTGGTTTCAGATGGAAAATGGTCGGATCTGTTTGTCTGAACCAATCCTTGGGTGATGGTTTTGTTTGAAGTCAAGGAAGTGCCAATTATTGTGGAGAAATCCTTCTACTGTCCTCCTTTGTTCATCTTCAAGCTTCTGTTTTTCCTAGCTTCCGATGGCCTATTCAGCCAGACAAGCTATGCTCAGTTGGGCCAGTAGGGAAGGAAGCGCCAGTAGGGAAGGAAGCCGGTCAGGGGAGGAGGTTCCTCAAAGGCAAAATTGTAATTCATTATTTGTAGGTCTCTGGGCCGTGTTTGGAGTAGGCTTAATGCCTAATGTTAAAAATCCATTATTGAGTCAGTTTCCTTTGGATCTCAAATCTAATTTCAGTCCCTTGAGTTGAGTTTTCCCTTATAATGTATACATTGATTGTACTTTTATGGGCTTTAAACTATTTTAATATAAACTAAGCTCTTCTCTTTGGTCAAAAAAAACAATCACATGACGAAGCCCTTTTTCCCAAGCAAGATTCATTTTTTCTCAAGTACCAATAATTCAGTCATAGTAATCACACCATAACCAATATTTATTGAAAAAACCAAAATCTAAACCTAAATATCACCTGCATCCCGCAAGATGCTTTCAGCTGGATTTCATAAACAACTACCATCTATAAGTATAGCTTTAATCTAATATAAAGTTTTTGAGTCAGGCAAACAGTTAGTTAGGCAAAACAGTTGCTTAAAAATAGCTAGATTATTGGACTACCAGATAACCAAAAGAATAGCAATATACACATCTAATCATGGCATACTCCAAATCTAAGAACCTCCCTAGATTTAATAATTTGAACCATAAATCAATTTAGAAAACTAGAAGAATTTCGATTTTGTCTGTTATAGTCAACATTTTAAAGATATTTCACAGAGATGAACCTACAGTAATTGACTCTCATAATTAGGGGCAGACCTACAGCATATAGAGGGGCCCTGACCCCTCAATCTAATATTTGACCCCCCAATTTTTTTATGTACAAAATTTTTACGATTAAATTTGCACTAAATTTATACTATATCATTAAATAAAAAGAACATTTTGAAATTCAATTCAAACAAGAAGAAATTATTTAATTTATAATCTATAATAATTTTTAATCATCTTATAGAAATTTCTTGATGAAATATAAGAAATATAAAAATTATATCTTAACAATTATTTTTATAAAATTGCTATAATCATCCAGTATAAAAATTGTTATATTGAATAATTATATGTATACTAAATCACATCTTCATACTAATTGCAATTAAAAATACTAAATTTTATAATTACAAATACAATTTATTATTATAAGCAATTCAGTATAATTTATAATTTATTATTATTATTATACTAAATTTTATAATTATAGATGATTACAAGACTTTACAAAAATATTGTCAAACAATTTCTATAAGTAATTTAGATGATTATAAATTATCTTATAATTATAAACATAATTATTATAAATTATTATAAAAATGTAATTTAGTTCACTAATTTTTATAAAAAAAAAAGTATACATTAATTGCTTATACTGAAATTTTGTTTTAGGAGGTTGCTTATACTGAATTTAATTAACTAATTTTGTTACTTATTATTAGAATGAGAATTGTTATAGTGTTTGATAAGATATATTATATAATTTTTTTCCTATTTAAAATGTGACCCCCTAATATCTCATCTCGCGTCTTCCCTGCTCATAATAGTTATATGATTTATAATAGATATAATTAGGAATATTCAAACTTTCATCCCAACTTGATCCTACTCGAGAAGTCAAGTTTCAGTTAAAATTGGTTGAGTCGGGTCGGATTGTTTTACCTCATAAAAAATATTGAAATCAAGTCGATTAGGTCAAGTTTTACTTTGTATAATGCTCGTTATAAATGTTGTAAAGTTCATTACTGTTATCGGCAATTTTAAAATTTTATCTAGAGAGTAAAATAATGTTTATTACCTTTTGTATAATGATCGTTACTTTAGTGTAACGTGAGTTACAAATGTTGTAATGAGCTAATTCGACCTAACTATCCAACTCAACCCGATTAAACTTTCTTGGGTCGGGTTGGTTCTAGTCAATTTTCATCCAAATAACTACATTTTACTTGAAAGTCGGGTCGGAGATGAAGGTGATGATGGTAATGAGGGTGACTCTTCCGTAACGAACGTTTACAATGTGTAACGAATATAATTTTACTTTCTGTCTGAAATTATATTTTAGTCTCGATAGATAACTTTCATTACAGATGTATAACGAGTGTTCACTCTGTTTGACTGCCTTGGAGGGTGATGAGGGTGACATTGGCAGCTGACTAAGCGAGAGTTGGTGACGTGGCGCTTACGTGTCAATTTGAATTAGTTGGTATTGATGACGTGTTAATCCACGTCAACAGTTTCAATGATATTTTGATTAGATTAACCACTAATTGAAAAGAAAATAAAAATTTAAATATTTGCCTATAAAAAAAAAAAAATTGTGATCATATTAAAAAAATACCAAAGTTTGTTGATTTTATCTATCATTTACCTGCCAGTTTTATCTCTTGAAACAATCATTTCCTGGAAGTTCCAAGTTCAGCATTTTGAATGTTACAAATTCAAGGTCATTTAATTGCTTTTTAAAAATGGAGTGAAAACTGGCAAATAATAAAAATATGAATTAACAGAGAGAAAACTTTTATTACCTTTGAGCTTTCAATACTATAATTTTTTGTGCTGCTGCTGCTGCTACTGTAGTTAATTGTGAACAAATCTTTTGCTATTTGAGGGTGTTGATTTTGATTTGCAGATTCATGGATTTGCAATGAACTAGGAATAGATATTTGACATTTTTTTCAGTGTCCGAAGAATCCCCATTTTTCTGTGAGAAACTTGATGTCCTTTAGATAAAAGACTATTCATTCCTTCATTGTTCTGCTCTGTAATTTGGAGAGTTGATAACTTGATTTATCATTACTTTCTGTTTCATTATAAGTTTATAACTGAAAAAGAGGTAGTTTGGTCTTTTTGTTATCCTTTTCTAGGGGCATGAACAGGTGGCAAGCAAGGGCTCCAATCATCCTCGATCCGAAAGGCGGCAAATTTCTTTGCCCAAAGACTAAAGTGCCCCCTTGAAGTTTGGCTGTGTGACTACTACAATAATATATTGATAATTTTTTTTTTTTGCCAAATAATAATATATTGATAATTGTAGATTAAAAACTTTCATTCTTATATATTTTTTTTTTAGCTTAATGATGTAATTAAATTTTTTATTCAGTGTACTATTAAAAAAATTGCCATTTTATTTATAAAATTCTTTTATATTATTTTTTGTTATTTGTTACTAAGAAAAAAAATTAATCTTATTAAAAATAACATATAAAATTTTAGTATCGACAGATAATATTAAAAGAAAATTAGTTTTGATGCTACTATAATCTTGTAGCTTATTTAATTAACTTTGAAATTAGAATAAAAATAGAAATAAATGTCTAAATTTAAGAATTTTTATTATAATTTTATTTTTTAAGCAGTTAAAATAAAATTTATTAGTTTGATTAAAAATTACATTTAAATATTTGCTAAAAGAAATATCATCATAAGAATTTTTTTATCTTTGGCAAAAAATAAATAAATAAATAAGAATTTTTTATATATAAAAAAAATTATTATTATACATTTCCAATTTTTTATGATTGAATCCAAAGGACACATTGGTAATTCAAAAGAAATGGATAGGATAAGCCCATGGCCCAAAGTTTCCAGCTTCAAACACAAACACAGAGAGAGAGAGAGAGAGACGCACAGAGCTCTTGGCTCTTCTCTACAATGGCTTCCTCTTCTACAACACTATCTCTCTGCTCTTCTTTCTCAATCCAATGCACAATTTCTCATAATCAAAACCCACAATCTCTTTTCAAAACCCTTTCTCTCTCTAAGCCTAATTTTGGGTCTCTCTCCAAAACCCACAATCTCACTTCTTCTCCAGTCCTCTCTACAAGAACCTCATTTTTACCCATTGCCAAATCCTCTGAATCTGAAGCTCCGGTCCTTGAGGTCGAAGCTGATGCACTCGAGTCCCCGTCTGAGCCAGAACCAGAGCCTTCTCCGATTGTTGATGTTGCTAAAGAAGAGCCCAAGCGTGAGGAGGTTTTTGCTGTTGTTATGGTGAACACTCAATTTCAATGTTTGGTTTAAGAATTGTGAAGCTTGATGTATTTTCTAAATAGTTTTGTGTTTTGAATTTGTTTTAGATTGGGTCGCGCCAGTATATTGTAATTCCAGGACGATATATTTATGTTCAGAGGCTGAAAGATGCAAATGTCAATGATAAGGTATGAATTTTTAAATGGTTTCTTTTGTGCATTTTGATTATTTTAGAGCTTGCTATCTATGTTTTTTGCAATTTTAATAGTATTTATGCACTGGAATTGTTCTATTGTGAGAGTGTTTGATTTGTGATTGGTAATAGAGCTTGTGTTTATGATCAAAGTTGTAAAAAATGTCTTTACTTTTATTTGGATTCTTGCTTCTATGGAAGCCATACTTGTCACTATTACAACAAGCTGCAAAATGCAACTGTAACCCATTAACTGCCTTGGCTAGGTTATATCCAGATATTATGCTAGAATTGGAATTGAGAGAGAGAGAGAGAGGAATCCTCAACATATCATTTTGACATTGCTAGTTGGCTCTAGTGTTAGTACAATATGCAACACTTGAAGTGGCTGTCTAGCTTTGAAATAGGCTGTTTTGTTGGAAGTTGGAATCTATTGATTTTGCCATTGTTTGTGGTGCTTCAAAAATTAAACAAGACAAGTTTCTCTGTGAAGTTAACAACTTTTGGGAGAGTCCTGTTGTTTTTGTTTCTGGCTCAATTCTGGATAGTTCCATATTACCATGTTATATCCTCAGACAATCCATTCTTTGTGCTGTTGGTAACTTTGGATGATATTTCATATTCAACTGTATAAGGAATTTGCACAAATGAAATTTCTGGTGTTTTTGGTTATTTAAAAACTTATTGGTCATCTGTCAGCCATTTATGTGGATGTACAAGGTGGTTTTCTACTGCAGAAGATGATTGGAGAAGAATGTTTTTCAGATTATCAAGCAGATGACATACATCTATTTAAAATGTGCCTTGGCAGTGGCTGTATGTATCATTGGGTACAGAAGTACTGAAAAACCTATAATCAATCAAAAGCATTCCTTGAGTGACCTGTTGGGAGTCACATCTTTTTTGGTGTCTATGTTGATGGAAAACTGAGGTATTTCAATGGATGACATAAGAGACTGAGTAATTTAACTGACTTGTGTTTTAAATGGAAATGTATGGTTCTAGTGGGCACTGTTTGAAGAAGGTTTGGACCAACTAGCAACCGGCACTAATAATATGTGTCAACTATAATGGCATATTTCTCAATTTCTGGCTACTGGCACAAGGTGGTCTGTTAGATTTTCTTTTGTCTTCACTTTTGAATCTTTGGATGTGATAAACCTAACTGTTGTTAGATTTAGAGGAGAAGTAATGATGCTATCTGTCTCTATGGAATGTCGATTGTACCAATGGCAGCATTCACTTGGGAGATCTTTACGACTTTACCAGTCATTCTTGCAAATGTGATACAGTTTTGTTTTCATAGTTTGTTTAGTAGTTTCCATCTACTTTTGCATCTATTCTGTCTACTTTTCTTTTTATCATAATTTTCTTTCTTCCTGTTCCTCTTGGAGGAAAAAAAAATTCCTCGAGTTCAAGCCACTTCCTTTTCCTTAAATTTTCTTTGTTATTAGTTAAAGAAATAGAAGGCAAAACTCAAAATAACCTCATCTATCTGTAGATCAATGTACAAGATGACAAACACCATCATAATGATGTGTGAATACGATGAAGGGTAGGTCTATTTCTAAATTGTCCCTTATAACCCCACTTTAGTGATAAGGTTGATGAATGATGACCTTCTATTAGCAGCAAAGGCTGTCTCTAAAGTACTGAAATTCACAATAATTCTTATTCTAGCTTTGTCATCCAAAAAGAATATAAAGCCTGATCAAGTTTTCAGTTGATCAATGTTACATGAGGTTTTTTTTTTTTTTTTTTTGGTAGTTGTTATTACTATTATTATTAGTTTTTGCTTAACTTGATGTTGTGGGATGCTAAGGTACAGGAGATAATTTTCTTGATAACCGGACCAAGGACTCTAGTCTAATAAGCAGAACCATAAACATATGTTGTGCATAATATACACATGTACATTATCATGAACTCTTTGCTAGGACTGAGCAAGGACATTCAACTCATCTGGATTACTTTTCTTTTAATAGCTTTTGGAGTTTGAAGTTGTAATTTAGTGACATAACAGGCAGTTGCACACTTAGCTGAGTTGTCTATTGTTGTGAATTGCTGTTGTGATTTTTCCCAATTTAGGATATCTAATTATTTTCCGATTAATAATTGGTAAAGAATTAAAAGGAAAAAAAAAGACAGTAATTCCAAGAATATCATGTATGTTGTATCCTAGGTGCTTTACGCAATGAGGTAGTCCTGTTGGATCTTCATTTAAGATAAGGGATGTAATACTGTGGCTGCCTCAATACCACATTAATGCTTGTTGATTGTGCCATTATCTAATCAGAACATAGCATCTGTCAGATCTTTTCAGTTCCAGTTTTTGTGCATCTTGCAATTTCCTCAACTAAAATGTGTAATGTGTGGATTCTTGTGTAGATAACTTTGAACAAGGTGTTACTTGTGGGAACAAAAACGAGCACCTATATTGGAAAACCAGTGGTAACTAATGCTGTTGTTCATGCTGTAGTTGAAGAGCAGGTAGTTTCACTACCTTCTGTTGTGCATTATTTCTTTCTAATTGCTTTCAGCTTCATTTTTATCATCTGTCTTTACTTGGCTCTCATGGATTCTTGTTGCAGGGATTAAATCCCAAAGTTGTAGTCTTCAAGTATAAGAGGAAGAAAAACTATCGGAGAAATATTGGTCACCGACAGGTATCATTACTATAGCTGTTATCATTATCTTTTGACTTTTGGCATTTTATTTGTGTGCTAGCCACAAAAAAAAAAAAAAAAAAGCCCTGAAATGCAATTATAGTCAATGCATGTATTTTTCCTTGCCTCTTAAAAGTGGACAACTCTTTTGACATGAGCAAGTCTTTGTGGTTGTCCCCTTACCCATTTGTGTGTTATTTTGCTTGGCAAAAGGAATGCATGGAGATAATTTTCCATTTTTTTACCATTTAAATTCATATATCTTCATCTTATATTGTCCATGGCAGAGGAAAATAAAATTATGCGTTTAAGACTCAGTGTAGGTGGCAAATGGCAGTTTGGGGTCTGTAGGTCCTAGTTTTGGCTCTTGCCTATTAATAAAAAAATGAATAAACAAAATTACAATATCCAATATTCCTGTTACATGCATACGCATTGCATAGCTATAAGAGGTTGCTACTCTTACCCTTGTCACCCTTTTCTCTCTTTGATGCCCCTTTACTTCTTTTGAAGCCCATACACTTCTTCCTGGTGGTTTCATCCAGTTCAGCTGAACTTGAATCCATCTATTCCTGTTAACAAAGCCATCAGTATTTTATGGATTCATGGAGTATGTCTGTGCAGTGAGAACTAGTTTGACTTTTTTTGTTTCCTATATCTTTTGAAATGGGAAAGGCCAGGCTTGTACTGGAAACTACAGACATAGCAAGAGAGGAATAGCACTACCTACCCTTGCTTGTTCCGTTTGGGAAAGATGGAACTGGTATGCCTTGCAGAATGCATTAGGTTGCATTCTACGTCAAGTTCTCAAATGTTAACTTGGCGTGCAAAAGAATTTAAAGAACGGGAAAGGAATCTCAATGTGGCTTCATGAATCTTTTCCTAAAATAGCTCCTATCAATTTTTCTTCCTTGACTTTATAAAATTTTTAAAGAATAGGAGAAGAATCCCAATGCAGTTTTAGCGCTTCTATAATCTTGTAAACCAGAGGAGGGTGTCTCGGTGCAACAGTAAATTTGCTGCTTTGTGCAGAAAAGTCATGACAATCCTCCTTTAACCCTGGCAAGTGGCAAAGTGGGGAATCTTGCACATTGGGGATACCCTTTTATATTAGATAATGGCCTCTATACATTGCAAGAAGATCGATAGTGGAAATAAAATGAAAGAAGACCTCAACCCTTGTGTATTTTGTCTAGTGTGATTGATGAATGGAATCTTCTATTGCCGCATCCCTTTTCTGATGTTTTTACATGGTTATGACTTGTCTATGCAGCCAAATTCGCGAATAAGGATAACAGGCATCACAGGCTATCAAGAATATCCAGCAGTTACCCTTGACTCTTAAGGATTCTTCAGAGGTTTTGGAGTGTACTTAAAGATCACATTTAATCGTTTTGGAAGTTTCCCTTTCCCTGTTGTATGTAATTTTCTTTGTAGGGTAGTGTTTAGATT
This sequence comes from Vernicia montana, assembly GCA_949750685.1. Classification (NCBI taxonomy): domain Eukaryota; kingdom Viridiplantae; phylum Streptophyta; class Magnoliopsida; order Malpighiales; family Euphorbiaceae; genus Vernicia; species Vernicia montana. The sequence continues at coordinate 20,336 of CATKHJ011297435.1, forward strand.
GAATTCACCATTCCAATGAACTATGAATTTTTTTTGCAAATGAATTACTTGCAGAATCAGTATCAGGAGTCATATGCAAATATGCATACATGAGGGTGGTTGGTGATTTTCTTTACAAATTATTTAGTTTATGAATCCATTCCATGGATTCTTTTACTGAAAAAAGAAAAAAGAAATTAAATAACATATGAGGTCTTTATTAATTGTTATTGTTTTACAGCAAAGGGTGATGGTAGAGTAGATATAGAAGCAATAGTAGTTAGGTTATTATTTTTCGTAACATCGCAAAAATATACTGATGAGCCTTCAATGGTAGTTAGGTTATTATTAGAGTCCTTTTCAAGACTATCACTCTTAACTCACTCGCTAGTGAAATCTTTCATTTGTTAACATCAGTCAAACCAACATGGTGAATAAATTTGCAAAAAATAAATGTTTAATCAATTGTAACGACTCATTGTGAGAAATTCCCTTAATCAGTTCAGCTCCAGCTGCTAGAGCTGAGGTTCATTCATTTATCAGGGAAAAAGAATTGTAAAAAAAGAAAAAAGATTCTGATTGTAGGCTTACAGACAAAGATCAGATAAACTAGACAACGGATAAAGATAACTAAGACTAAAGGAGAAGAAACAAATGACTGCTGGAGACACATGAATTACACTTCACATATCACAATTTAGTATTCGATACAATAAATTTAACAGTTCTTGTATAAATCCTTCCAACTAATCACATCAGTATTTGAACATTTTTACCATGCATTTCACAGCAACAGTTGTTTCTGCTTCTTCGCCTCTAATCAATCAACGAATCAGCTGAATCCGAAAGGAGGGTATCAATGCTGTTATGTGTACTACAACACTATAGTTGTTACATGACAGCAACACAATCTAGCAAAGCTGTCGACAAGTAAGAGTATAAAGGCATCAGCCTAGACAATTTCTGATTCCCAAATATCTAAATAATCCATATTGGGAGATCATTGAATAAATATTATACCAACAAAAAGGACAAGAAGACTTTTTTATATCTATTTTCATTTGTGCCATCACATGGGATAAGTAATCAACCCGTGGGTATCATAAGTGGATGCGGTGATCAGCCTCCAGTACTTTGTGGCAGGATACAGCTCTATTCTTTATGAGATCCTGCAATTAGTTTTGCTGTTGAGACATCTTTCTTATGCCTGATAAGAGAGGCCTCACCAACCAAACCTTCACTCATATATTCGCTTTCTTTTTAGGAGGGTGGGGAATATGATTATGGACCCAATGAGGAAGAGCACAGACAAAGTTTTCAAATCATAAAGATCCTTGACTGACTTGAGATCTCCAAGAGCAAGGCCAGCCTGGTGATAATCAACAACAGCAGTGCAATTATTAGTAAAATGATACAGAACAAAATAATGGAATTAACCAACAAAACAGATCAAACTATCCAACCCTTTAATACATGTGCATGTAGGTGTTTGTGCACACACAACTTATTAATTTATTCATTGAGCATAGTAGCAATATCTGTCTTTCCTGTGATTATGGAAATCCTTCCAAAGTGCTATCAAACTATTGCTATTAGCAACACTTGTAGGAAACATCTCTAGTCAAACTCCTCAACACATTACCACCTAGTCCCCCCAAAGTCAAGAATAATGAAAACAAGAAATCAACCGCATCAAATAGTTCATTTCTTTAAAGACAAAAGGAAAAAAAAAAAAAAAAGAGCTGACAGTGCATGTGACATTAAAAAATAAAGAGGGCATGATTAATATTAAGCTGCAACTAATATGTTGATGCAGCAGAAGCTCCGATCATGTGTAGAACTAAGCACACAAGCGATTAGGCATAGAACATTAAAAGTGCCTTGCTTGTCTGGTAATTTACACTAAGCCCTTATTGCAATAGTCCAAGGAGAAAATCAAAGAAGGGGACTTATAAAAAAGAAAAGTAAATTATTTATTTATTTCCAGGAATCTAAATGTGCAACAGTATGTTGTACGTATCAAGCAAAAACCTCTAGTAAAATAGTCTAATACATTACTTTGAATACATACATAACATGGTCCTTAACAGTATGATATGATGCATATAGCTATTTATTTTCATACAACAAAGAAAGGAAAGGGTGAACACAAATAAATATAAGTTCCAAGGAAACAAGAAATCCAATTTTCAAAACCACATTTTTTTAAAAGGACGAAGAGAAAATAGACAGACGGTGAACAAAACAATTTTGCACCTCAAATAAAAGAGAGGTCTTACCAAATCATAGAGATGAGAAAACCTACTTGATGAAGAAGTGTAAAATCAATCCAAGATTTGGATTTGATTATTCCACTTCATTTTAAAATTTATGATTATATTCTCCATAAATATACTTTCCATGAACACGTATATTTTATAGGATGTTTTATTATTAGGATTAAATTTTCCATTAATTGCCTTCATTGTAACAGACTCAGTTCCCATAAAAGAAGTACCTTATTATCTTATGTGGTAGAGTCCACAACAAACTGCAGAGGACTTAAAATTGAAATTCCTGTCTTTTATTCGTTTTCTCTTCTTAGTCATCTTACACCTTTCCTCTTATCCTCCTTGTCTCCCTTTCTTCTCTTCTCTTCTCAATTCCCCATCTCCTTCTATGTATTTTACTCTACCTCACTACTCCTGGCCAACCAACTCCTATGCAAGACAACTTGTTTGACTATGATGCTACCATTTCTATTTCTTGAGAGGTAAAGGATCTGTTATAACTGTCACTCATAGAAATCATGCCAACATGCAGAGAAGTCAGCAGTCTGTGCCTACCCAATACCTAATACAGATGTGCAAGGAATCTTCTGTCTTTATGATCACTCTTAATTCAAATCTCCAAAGCAAAAGATTGGTCACAGACAAACCAACACATGCAAAATAATTATTAATTATATTCTTAGGTAAGCATATGTCTGAAATACCAAGCACTCAAATGATAATTCAACAATAACATGAGAGAAAGGTGCAACATAATTATTAAGAAAACAAATAAAAATTCAACGAGAGATAAGAAATGAAAACTTTCAAAAAAGAAGTGAACTTAGTTTGATAACCAGTAAATCACAGAAACTTACCCTGACGGTAATATAGGCGGCTGGAATAAGTCCAAGAAAAGTAGCCAAAAAGAAAACATGAAATGGTATGTCAACGATTGGAGAGGCCAAATTGATGAAAAGGTTGGGCAACGTTGGAGTTACTCTCAAAAAGAGCATGTAATTCAGCAACTTTTCCCTACGCTTAGCTATCTGAATTTAAAGAAACATAGAGCAATATTAAAAGGATTGATATGTTCAATGTTAAAAAATAGAAGAAATTGATGTAGCAAAGTTTGTTAATGTCAAAACACATGACAAGGAAATAATACCTCAGCCTGAAAGACCCTCAACTTATCAGGCCACAACCAGTTAACTATAGGCCTGCCAATCAACTTGGACAAGAAAAAGCAAGAAGAGGCACCAGCTGTGGCATTGAAGACAACTAAGACAAGCCCTCTAACAACGCCGAAAAGAGCCCCAGCTAGCAATGACATGAAAATTGTTCCAGGAATCATAAAAGTCTGCATGAAGATATAAGTAGAGCAGTAACCAAGGATGAACTGTGCTGGGTAATCTTTTGAATACGTTGCAAGATTGTCTCTGAAACAAATAAGGATAAATGTCATTTAGGGAAAGCACAATGCAGCTGAAACAAGAATATAGATGAACTAATAATCGGTAATTCTTTGCCACTAGAGTTAGAAGATTTTATAATAGGATAACAAAATGACAACAAAAGGCAGCAACTTTCATGTGCACATGCCAAATAGAAGGTCAAAAGCAAAACCAGCACACATACAAGCATTGCATTTGAGATCTAGATGATTGATCCACAATAATCAGGTGAATTTAAGAATTTAATCGGACCCGTCAGGGATCTAAAATAACTTTCCTAAGACCAAAAATAAATAAATAAAAAGATTACAAGATTTATGCAATCATGACCAATCAATACATAGGGCTTTTATACAAAAATTAACCACAACTTCAGTGAATCAATTCAAGCTATCATTCCAGACAGAGGGGAATTTCTAGAGCTAGATACTCACCATATCACCAAGCATTATATAAAATTTCACCCAGTAACAGTAATATCACAAAATGTTGAAGAATCCTTGCAACAAATAACAAATGCTCACCCTTTTGCCACCAAAATAAACAGTTAATTCCAGCAACAGAATAAATCAATCGAGTTTCTAAATCTCCCACCACATGCAACAACCAACATTTTTTCCACACCAGAAAAGGAATCCACAAGTTGATCACCCAATTAATTATTTTTCATCATCAGTGTTCAGTTGAAATTCCACATATCAAAATCTTCAAGCAACCCAGTATTTTTTTTTTCTTTTTTTGCAAAAGATGAAAAAGAAAAGAAAAGGAAGACAATAAAAAAACGTACTTGAGCATGCGAAGATCTGAAACGGTGCGAGGCAGCTTAAGGTTAACATAAACAGAAGTGGGCATTGTCAAGTAGATGCAAAACAAACCGGTAGAGAAAACAAGAAAAACACCAAGAGCAGCAGCAAATTCCCATCTGCTAAAAGGGAATTTCTCCAACTTGAGTTTCTTACCAGAAGGCGAATCATCCAATTTTGCCTTCTCTTCATCCCTCATTGTTGTTGATACCCTGTTGTTTCCCGTTTCTCCGATCAGATTCCTGGCCGCTGCCATAAAACTCTTCAAAAAAAAAAATTCCAATTTTTAATCTTTTTTGCAGAGCTCATCAATAATGGCAACAACCATTGTGTTGAATTGAACCCATTTTTTTTTTTAATCTAAATTTGCTTCAAAAACCCCAAATTTAAAAATAAAAATAAATAAATAAATAACTGTTAAAGATTCTAAATTTTAAGAAATTTTGCTTCAAAAAACACAAATTTAATATTAAAAAACTGTTAAAAGATTCTAAATTTGAAAAATATTTGGGGTTTTTTTTCTGAATTGAGAAAAATTATAAACCCTAGAGCTTGTGATGAAGGAGAGAGAGAGAGCCAAGTCTTTATGAGGAGAAGACTTTCCTCCTTTGGCACAAAAATAAAAAATATATATATATATATAATAATAATAATAATAAATTTAGTTTCTCCCTTATGTTAAGGTTAAGTATGGGATTTTAGAGGAGAAGGAGATGGGCCCCTAATATTATGGGTGGGGCTAAATTTACTCTTGAAAATATTTAGTTATTTACAAATCTTTAGTTTGTTGTAATAAAAAAAATATGTATGTCTTGTCCTAAAACAAATTATGTATTCAAAATAGAATTTGCTTAGAAAAATTTTATGTTTAGTTTTGGAGTATCTGAATTTTAAATAAATAATTTTTTTATAATTTTATTTCCTTAAAAAATAAATATATAATATGATGAGTTTCCTCTAAAAAAAATATATTATAGGAAGATTTCCGTTATATTTTCACCTAATTAATAATATAAGCCAGATTTGATATAGTATGAGTATTTAATTTAATTCAATTTACAATAAAATTATTATATTTGAAATTAATTTTAAATGGTGAATCTCAATTAATTTAGAGTAATTGAATAATTAATTTAAAATATTATTTTTTTTATATTATCTATATCTTGAGTGGACATGGAATTAGGTGAAAATTTGGTGAAATTTTCAAATATATTATCTTTAATATATTATGTTTTTTTTTTTATATATATTATGTTTAATATGGTGAAATTTTGCATTATAATTTGTTCTAAACCACTATAAAAATTAGCTAACAATTTTTTAATTCTTTCTTCAATTTACTTAATAATTTGCATTGTATTTATTTAATTATTGCATTTAGGTCGAGAAATTACATTATAATTTCAATCTCCTACTCACTCTCTTTAGGAGCATTTTCTTATAGAGCTCAACAATATATAAATTAAACTTTATTAAAATAAAATTGTACTATCATTAATTTGGATATATATATATATATATATATATATATATATATATATATATATATATATATATATATATATATATATATATATATATGCACTTTTT
>CATKHJ011298033.1:0-13706 GCA_949750685.1 Vernicia montana
ATATATATATATATATATATATATATATATATATATATATATATATATATATATATATATATATCACATGAAAAATTGCACTCATACATAGAGCATTAAGTCGTGAATCCACCTTCTTGCATCCATGCAATCATCCATTACATGCATCATCCCAGATCATCAAGTAAAGCAAAAGGTCCATAAATCCCAAAACATGCATACATAAACATGCATCATTTGTGCACCAACATCTATGCATATGCAATCATTTACAATCATACACCATCATGCATAAGCCAAAATTGACCAGTACCTCCTCAAACTGACCGACATGTTTCTAGAATTGATAGTACCTCCTCGAAGCTGACCGACATCTTTTCAGAATTGACTAGTACCTCCTCCAAGCTGACCAACATCTTTCTAGAATTGACCAGTACCTTCTCGAAGCTGATTGACATCTTTCCAAAATTGACCAGTACCTCCTTGAAGTTGATTAACATCTTTCCAAAATTGACCAGTATCTCATCGAAGCTGACCGATATCTTTTTAGAATTGACCAGTACCTCCTCGAAGCTGACCGACATCTTTCCAGGATTGATCAGTACCTCCTCAAAGCTAACCTTCATCTTTCCAGAATTAACCAGTACCTCCTCGAAGCTGAGCGACATCTTTTCAAAACTGACCAGTACCTTTTTGAAGCTAAGCGACATCTTTCCTAAATTGATCGGTACCTTTTTGAAGCTGACCACGACACCATTTCACAACTATACTTCTAAGCAAAGAAACGTTCCTTCACCTGACCTTTACCATGGTAATAATCTTTCACCCAATTCTGATCGTGGTAACCATCTTTCACCCAAGAGACAAGCAGTTATGATACTAATGATGCACAATCTCCCAAAGATACCGGGAGCATCTTCCCTTATCAATCAATCCAATTAAACCTTCACCCAGAAATGTCTAGAAATGATTATCTAGACATCGCCCTGGTTCTTTCGCCCGCTTTTTATCCAAGTCAGCCCCATCCTCCACCCAAAAATATCTAGCCACTAACCTAGACATCACTTTGGTTCCTTTTGTCATCTCCCTTTTCAACCATGTCTCTCACCCAAACATGTCCAAGTACTGACCTAGATATTAATTTGGTTCCTTATACCATCCCTTTTCAACCATGTCTCTCACCTAAACATGTCCAAGTACTGACCTAGACATCCCTATGGTTCATTTTGCCATCTTCCTTTTCAACCATGTCTCTCACCTAAACATATCCAAGCACTGACCTAGACATCACTTTGGTTCCTTATACCATCCATTTTCAACCATGTCTCTCACCTAAACATGTCCAAGCACTCACCTAGACATCACTTTGGTTCCTTATACCATCCCTTTTCAACCATGTCTCTCACCCAAACACATTCAAGTACTGACCTAGACATCACTTTGGTTCCTTAGACCATCCCTTTTCAACCATCTCTCTTACCCAAACATGTCCAAGCACTGACCTAGACATCACTTTGGTTTCTTATACCATCCCTTTTCCTGGGTTCACTGTCATCCGAATTGCCTTATAGACAAGACAATTCTAATGAGGGGGCAACTGTGAACCCTTAATTTTGCACCTCCAAAATTATTTTTATACTCTCCAAAGCTGACCGGAATATTTTTCTATCCAAACTGACACTTTTTCGATCCTGATCGGACTTTCTGTACCAAACAACACTTTCATGACACTGATCAGATTTTTCTCAAAACGGATTGTTAAACTATTCGATAATTAATTTCGGATCTATTGCCACTGACCGGTAATTTTTTAGAATCCCGAAAGCCCCAAAAACTGACCCGGACGTCCCGAAAACTCAAAAAATCTTTTGCCGCGTCAGCTGTGGCCGAGAAGCCTGGTGGCGCCGCTAAGCACTCCGACGGACCCCCCGGCAGTGCCGTCGACACCTCGAACACTGTGCCCCGTATTTGCACCTCAAAATTACCATTTGATCCTTCTAGCCTAATTTTTTTAGCCCAAAAGACCCTACCCTTTTGGTTTTTCACTCTTTCACTACCTAAAATACCCCCACCTCATTTTTCTTATAAATACCCCCATCCATTTCCCATTTCTCTACACACCTTGGGCATTTGTGATTGCTATCCACTTGCTCCCTTCTCTCTCTCTTTCTCTAATTAATTTTCTCACTCATTTTGAGTAATCTCAATTAGTTAATTAATTAAAAATCAATTTTAATTAATTAATTAAATTTTCAATTCGTCTTTACTCATTTTGAGGTAATCACAATTAATTAATTAATTAAAAATTAATTTTAATTAATTAATTAATTTTTTTTAGGTCTTCACTCAATTTGGTTAATTAATCACTTTAATTAATTAAATTTTTTAATTAATTAAAATTTGGGCAATTAAATAACTTAATCTCCTTTTTTTACCAACCTCGTTTTACGAAACGAAACTCTGATCCGGCAAAACCACTCTCCCACCACTCAAACCTAAAAAGAAGGTATAATCTCTTACCCTTACTCAAACCCCAAACCAAACTAAACTAATCAAATCTGACCGATCCTTAAACCCCCTCCACCTTACAGTAGAATGAACTACGTGGGTTTTGATCCTCATTCAATGGGGTATGTAGGCAAGTTTGGAATCTAAATCCACGTTTCAAATCTAAATCCCAATCAATCCCCTTCCCCTTTTATTTTTCATGTAAAATGTCAATTTATACTTTCCTTGTAAATTTCAATTAAAGCAATTATTAGTTAATTTAATTATTTTGGAGTAAAGGAGCGATCTTGTGATTTCCTTAGTACTCATAAGAGCTAGAGGAAATACTCTCCTTTACTTGCGGATGTTTAAATACTTGCTCTTTATTTTTTCCATATATCTCATAATTATGCCATGCTCATGCATTATAAATTGTCATTAATACTTGTAATCCATGAAATTAATTTTCAAAAGTTGAATTAAATTTAAGAGCTAAATTGAGATTATTTTAACTAAAAACCTAAACCCCGAGCTCAACCTGGTTCGAGGACTAGTGGCTTTATCCCCGGGTAAATTAATCAAAGATTAATAAATTGGAGTCAAATTAGGTTTTTCCTTAATTTTTCCATTTAAATAAATTAGGGTGGCAACTCCCGAATCCTTTCAAAATAAAATCAATTTTCCGAGGCGATAGTCGCTTCCAATCGTGAGCACCAAAACTCATACCTTAACTCCCTTAAAAATCGCTCACCTTTCCTTAAGGCAATTTTCTCTGAGCAAGAGGAGGGGCGTTCGGGCGAGGCCTCACACCTTCCAAGAATGACCTCCTCCAAGGCCAAAACCTCACCTAGCCTTGACTTCTTCCTAAGGCCTAATAACCGAGCTACTTTTTCTCATCCTTTCAAAATGGGGGCACCCTCATCCCAAAAGATCAATACTTTTATACCAAGTCTACCCTTCACAAGTTCAAGATATCCAATTCATAAAAATCTTTGCATAGTCAGATGCATTTTACACTAAACATGTCGCTAATCGGAGCTCCCGAATTAAGACGGATCATCAATCCAAATTCCGTAAATCAAGACGGATCATCAATCCAAATTCTATTAATCAAGACGTATCATCAATCCAAATTCCAATAATCAAGACGAATCATCAATCTGAATATCGTTAATTAAGACGGATCATCAATCCGAATTCCTGAATCAAGCAGTCATAGGGTCTTTCACACAAATCAATCAATTTCAACTTTAGAATCAGACCTATCCTAGGATAGCCTTAGGATCAAAACCTTAAATCAGAATTACGTTTCCCTTCTATAATCAGACTCATCCTAGGATAGCCTTAGGATCTTTTACCCAAGCAGACCGGGAATATCACTTTCATTCCAGATTTTCCCAAGCAAATCGGAAATATCACTTCATCCACCTATAAATGTCTAGCAACAATCACCTAGATATCCCTATGGTTCCTTTTCCATTTCCTTATCATCCTTCATCCAAACATGTCCAAACACTGACCTAGACATCACTTTGGTTCCTTTTTTCCATTCCTCCTTCTCAGGTTCACTATCATTAGAATCACCTTACAGACAAGACAATTCTGATAAGGGGGCAGTTGTAGGGGCAGTTGTGAACCCTTAATTTTGCACCTTTTGGCATACAACCAAACCCTAAAAGCACCTAGACTTAGTAAATAGACCTCCGGAAGCCGAAATTGCCAAAATCCTAAAAATTGGGAATCTAAGCCTCGAGACCCGAGACCCATCCCTCAAGCCTCTAAATCATCCTTAGATCATTCGAGATTGATTACAAAGCACAACGCAAATTGAATCACGAAAACGAAGTTGAAACGGGTCAAAACGGTGAAAATTGGTGAAACCAGGCGTCGAAGGCAACAAGTGACCGCATAGGCCACTTTGGTGATCGCACACAAGCTGTGCGGTTCCTCATAGCCTATGTGCAGTTCAAAAGTATCCTTGTGTGGTCACTAATGCCTCTATACGGTCACCATTTGTCCTGTGCGGTGTCAAATGCCCCGTGTGCATGTTCCAGAGCACCCGTGTGTGGTTTTAAGCTCCAAAACACCAAATCCCACATCGAAAGTTTGTGTTTTCAACCTCCAACCTTCTTCCTATATAAAGGAGACCCCCTCAGCTCATTTAGCATCATAAAATTTTCTTGATCAACTCTTTGATCTCAAAGCAAACAGTTTTTAAGCTTGGTCCGAAAGTAACGAGCATTTTTAGTTTTAAAGTTTCTTTTTCTTGCTTTGCTATTGCTCCTTGCTTTGTAAAGTGAGATTGGGTTGTGACTTCCCTAGCCGACCCATCAAGTTAAAATTTTTCCGTTGTCTGAGGCAAGCTTCTTGCCGTCTATAGCAAGCCGCCACCCTCCGTCTGAGGCTAGTCCACCGCCAACCGAGACAAGTCTTTTCCATCCTAAGGTATTTATTTTATTTATTTTTTATTTTGCTTCCTTTGATTTTATATTCTTTTTATTTTTTTATATTGCTTTATTTGCCTTTTATTATTTCCCTTAAGGTTTCTTTGCATGTCCCCTTCTCTTTCATTCCTTTCTTTTAATTAGTTCTTTTATTTTGCTTATTTTATTGTTTTCCCTTTTTCTTTGTATGCTCCCTTTCTCTTTCAATCTCTTTCTTTTACTCACTTTAGAAAATGCATGTTAATTAGAATCTGACTTAATTAACTTGTTAATCAATCGATGCATTTGTTTGGTTAATTAAAACCTGACTTAATTAACAACTTAGTAATTAATTAATTTGGTTAATCAATTAATCAACCCTCATTTTTATCAATCAATCTAAAATATGATAAAAGGCTCAAACTAAACAAACCCCCTTCGCAAGAAGGGCGAATTACATGGATTTTGATTCCCATTCAAAAGGATACGTAGGCTTGCTTGTCTAAAGCATCAAATCCAATTAAAATAAACTTTCTTCCTCTTTCACCTTCATCACATAGTTTAGGTTTTGTGTTTCTTTTATTTCTCTATTTTATTACTTTTAGTTTGGTCAATGTGTGACTCCTCTAGAACCCATAGGGGCTAGAGGGAGTATCCTTTAATTTGATTTATGTTGTAGATTTAATATTTCTATTGTTTTCTTTATTTATTTCTTCTATTGCTTCTATTATTTCTTTTAGTGCTTTACTTTAATAATAGTTCATGCATATTTAATTATTTAATAATAGTTCATGCATATTTAATTATTCATTCATTTATAACTGTTCATGAAATTTATTTTAAGCCATTAAACATTAAACTTGCCAAACTAATTAAATGAACCGAAAACCTAGTCCTCGAATCCTCTTTGGTAATCGAGGGTTAGTGCATTTTTTCATTGGAATATAATTTGAGTCATTTAATTGGGTTTTTCACTTTTTCCAAATAAAATAAAATTAAGGTGGTGACTCTAAATGCACCTTTTCAAAATCAACCAATCTGAACACGACGGTTCCATCATGAGTACAAACCCGAATGAGTATTTCAATCCCCTCTAGCAGATCGGACCGATGCTCGGGCGAGACCTCACACATACATATTATTTATTCATTGCTTACAAGTTCACTTGTAAATGTCAAATCATTCAATTGCCTCTACATGTTCATGTCAAGATCCTATTTGTTTCCATTTGTTTCAAGTATATGTATGAGCCATATTGTTATTGCAAGCTAACGTTGAATACCTAGCCACACAATTTATGACAGTATATTCTTCACTCATTGAAATTTTTTTCATTAGTGGTGATTATTTGTTTTTTAGGAAAGTTAATAAATCATGATAAGAGATATGCATGGTCTAAAGATAAAATATGTGAAAGATTTAGAAGATTATGTATCAAATTCAAGGAGATCCTCAAGTAATATTGCTACTTTTGAAAGCTTGCATGTAGAGGTTGTAAATTCTTATTTATTATAATCATATGTGTAAATCAGTAAAGTTGTTAGAGCTCTATGTGTGTAATTAAGGTATATATGTTCATATGTATATAAAAGATGTTAAGTGACAATTGTATATGATAAGAAATATATTATGATTATATGTATTGATAAATGTGTATAAGAACTTGAATAATGGATGTGATATTAGGTTGAGATTCTGGAAGTGTGATGTGTTGTATGTTATTATTTGATAAATGCATGATACCATGAAGAGATGTTAGTATGTATGGGTTCTACGGGTGGTTGGTGCCCTTATGGCTACCCATGCCCTAGGACTGTCACTACTCAAAAGTTGGGTCGTGACAAATGATAATAATAATTTTTCTTTTCCTTTTTTTATAATCCTTTATAAAATATAGGATTTTATTTTACAAGTACATTCAAATGATTGCACACTTTATACAATTACAATATTATTTGCTAAAATGAAATGACTTGTCTTCAAACAACTTCGTTTGTTTGCATGCCTTGCATAGTTCTTGAGCACTTACTGTCATTTTATTTATTTCTTTGTCAAGCTATTTTGTAGTTAAATAGCTTATGTGGAGAGCTTGAGAGTTGCTTTTGTGAGTTATCTCTCTTCCCCCCACGAAGAGGGAACTTTTCCCTATGTAGCTTTTTTGACAAAGTATGAGTTTTTTTGGCTCTTTATTTTCTTCTTTTGTTGCTTTGTATCTGAACTTGATCTCTTGCCTAGAGTTCACTATGTCTTTTCACCTAGATTCACCAAGGCTCTTACTTTCTTCTTCAGGAACCCCATCTCGCCTTAACGAGGTATATTTTGCCTAGAATCTTGCTAGGTCTTTTTGCCTGGATTCACTAGGGCTCTTACTTCCTTCTTCAGAAAGCCTATCTTGCGATTGCAAGGTATTTCGCTTGGATTTACCAGGGCTCTTACTTCCTTCATCAGGAAGCCCATCTCGCCTTAACAAGGTATATTTTTTCTAGAATCTCGCTAGGTCTTTTCGCCTGGATTCACCAGGGCTCTTACTTCCCTTTGCAGGAAGCCCATCTTGCGATTGCAAGGCATTTATGTCTATTGGGACTTCACCTGGAGTACTCATCACATTTGGCCTTTTGTCTCTACTTTCCTCTTTTAAGCTTATCCCAATAGTCTTTTGTTGTATGCAGCTCATAAATTGGTTTGAATAATTTGATATTTTTTGCAGAGTTGAGCATTGTTATGCTTGATGATTTTTTTCCAAGTCGAACACTGTTATTTGTGTCGGATGACAAATTCTGTAATCTTTCCTATCACAAACAGGGATTGTACAAGCATATTTATAGATAAAATATAATTTGTGTGATTTATGAATCACAAATTCATGCAAGATGCTCATTCTGGCTATATGGCAATATTTTTAGAAAATTATTCATTTGCATCAAATGTTTATGTGAAGTCTGAATAGATTTTAAGTAATTTAGCAGCATTTTTTGCAAATAGAGCATGCTGTGAGCTGAAATTAATTCATTTAAGTAATGAATTTTAATTGAATCATGCACAATGATTTGCACATAAAAATGATTTTGTGCACTTTAAGGGACTCTTATCCCCCGCAAAAATAATAGATTCACTTAGAATCTATTTTAAAAAGTAATATGCTTTAAATTTCTATTTTAGAAAAATAATTTGCATATAAAATTGCATTTGATATGCATAATTAATCATGTATGTCATTCTCAAATATGGCATAGCATTTTATGCTGCATGATCATAGCATATAATTTATTCATGCCAAAATATTAATATATTTGCATTATGCTCAAGCAAATAATATTGCGAAATTAAATTTAAAGCGTGAGAAATATTATAAACATATATGGAATGGCGCGATCGGCCTCAGAGATTGCTTGAACTGAGTAGGCAATTCACCTTCGCCCTTGGGCCTTCGTCCATAGTCTTCGCCAATTGGGCTTGAGAAATCCTATTACACATACAGAATTTATATAGCAATAATAATGCGCCTCGCTTAGAGGTTTTTAATGAAATATGTCTCATCAGTTGAGGACTTTTATTTGTATATTGCATTTTATTTCAACAAATAATGCTGAAAAATTAAATTTAATGTATAAGAAATATTGAAAACTTATATGTAATGCATTGACAGCCTCAAAGACTGATTGGAATAATTCTGGATCCAGAAAATGCACTGTGAAGCAGAATAAGCTATTTTTTTCGCAGTTTGATTAACTGATTTGCAGTATTCCAACACACGTCCGAGATGGAATTTCGACAAACTAACTTCGAATTCTCGATCCAAACCATGAAATGTGGAATTCTATCAGTTTGGGGCTTCGCCGGCACGTGGATCCCACTCGCCATAATCTAGTGACGAGCCGACGATGCTATGACACCGGAGTGAGCTATGGAGATGGGGAAGATACCATTGGACTCAGCTTGACGTCAGGAGTCCGGATATGTGCTTCACTCGCTCGTACTCGCCGGTGTTTGGCCAGAATTCGCTTGCAAAGATCCGGTGGTTGATTTTTTGATCTACCTTTTCGGTGAGCTTCAAGGGGTATAATTAGTATCAATGGAAATCTCTTTCAACAAGGAGTCCAACGGTACCAAAATGGATTGAATTCGCGGCGAAATCGATTGGAATGAGGCTCGGAAGGTTCGTTTGGTCATTTGTCGATTTGAAATTTCCTATGATAAATCGACAACATAATTGATAACGAAATGAAGTTGGAGGAGAGAGGAGTCCATCCATATAAAAATCTTCGGGAAATGAGCTTTAGATTGGCCGAAAAATCGATTGGAAGATTGTGGTGGCAGCCGGCTTCGGATAGGAGGTGCGACTGTTTTCGATATCAGTTTTTGGTGGTCTTCTGGATAATGATCGATCGGCAGCCAGGCTTCACAGTGATGGCAACTGTGACGATCAAAGGTCACCAAAAATAGGCCGATTGGTGATCAACCCCTTTTTCTCTCTCCTTCCTCTCGTTTCTCTCTCTTCAATCTCATTTTCTATTTTTTTTATCTGCTTTGATCTGATGATGATTTTTTGGTTGTTTTTTGATGATGGAGACTCAGATTTCTCAGATTTGTGATGGAAAATATATTGGTGATCGGAAAAAATGGTTTCCAGCAGAAATATAGAGCTAGGAACGCGACTTTCTTATGCCAGTCCCCATAGACAACACCATTTGATGAGTCCAGAATCACCCAGTATTGTTGATGGAGGGCTCGACTTGGGGTAGGACCTGAGAACATAGAAAAAGAGGATCAATGGCTCCCGGGGGTCCCGAGTCAGTGAGGGAATATGGAGAGGAGAGAGAAAATTGTGAGTGAGAATCCTTTCTCTTTACCTTTTGTTTACCTTTTATAAGGGAGGGTAGGGATCCCTATGGACGCCCAATCTCTGCCTATTAGAGGTCATTTTTAGTTTTCATCAATTATTTTTTTGAATATTGGAAATTTAGGAACTCGAATTTGGATCTATTTAAATTTGAGTCTATTACTTAGTCAAGAAATATACTATTACTAAATTATATCTATCAATGCTCATTTAATACTATTTAAATATTTATTAGAATCAATGAGCCTTTAATTCAATAATACTAGAGTCGTCTTTAAGGTTGAAAAATCTCGAGGTCGAATTTCAATCAGAGTCAAATTCATTAATAAATAAATAAATAATTTAGGTCAAGTTTATTTTTCAGTCGGGATAAGTTTGATGGATGCTCATTTCTTAGTTGATTGAAGCAACTAACGATGGATTTGACTTATGTGCTTCTTTCTCGATAATTTTATTTTGAAGCAACTTGGCTTCAAGATGTGCCTTTTAAAGGATATAGTTCAAGATACTTAGCATTTGTGTGGATGGTGCTATTTTGGATGGTCTAGGTAATTGGCAATGGGCTCTCTATTGTTGGAATAAAAATATCTTAGGAGATTAATATAGGCTAAAAACATAATGTTTATGGTCCTTTGCAAAGAGTTCAACGAAATCTTGTTGATGCTTCAACAAAATCGCTGGTTCGATCAGAAACATTTTTGGTGGGTGAGTATAGTTTAGTTCTGAAGCATGAGGAGGAGCTTTGATTTCAAAAATCACATTTGGAGAAGTTAACCATAGGTGATAGTGCTGTTAAAGAAGCTGGGCGCCCTTAAGCGCTAGGACCTCCTATTGCCCAAGGCGAGAGGCACCATCAAAGGTGATTCTACAGTGGGGGCACTGGGGACAATTTGTAAATTATATGTGTATTTATTTTTTGCCTCACAAAATAATTTGAGTTTGTCTCATTATAAAATTAAAATATTTAAAATTTTACATTTGAGTTGAAAATTGTTAAATTTATAGATAATATTATATAGATGACATATATTAAATATATATATATCCATTCTAAATAATTAAAAAAATAATTTAAATTAATCTATAATTAATTAATTATAAAGTACCAATACTTAAATTTTAAATATATATCTCAATCATATCATATTAAACATTTCTATAATACAGTACAAGTATATTATATATTTAGTTTTATAAAATAATTGTATCATGTGTTGATTTTTATATATTTACAACAAATGTCATTTTTATATTAATATCTTATAGCTTATAACTTATTAATTAAATTAAAATTTTGTATTTAATGCTTAAGATTTAAGCAATTACTAAATATAACTAATTTAACTTATTAATTAATATACTTTGTATTGATTACAAGCTTCATATTTTAAAAATAAAATAATATTATCTATTAATGTCACATCCCGTTCTTTGAGATATAATGGTCTTAGGATATAAGAAGATATAAGGTTACCTAAACTTGTAGAACCTCATATTCTATGCTACACTAAGCTTAGCATATATTAACATATTCTCAAGATCCTAACCTGCAAGTATCATTCATGTATACCACATATATACCACTTAGATACCCAATATATACCTAACAAATGCTCAAAATATACTTGACATATATTTGTAATATTAGTCATTCATTTTGTATGGTCATCATTCATATTCAGCACTTAAATCATATTAAATTCACTACAAGAAACTGGGGCATTGTCGACGGACTAAAAATTGTCGGTAATTATTGTAACATCCTAGGCATCCCTAGGTCGCCAGAGACTTGGAGATAATTTGGAACTAAGTTAGATGCAGGAATTGAAGGAGAAAATAGAAGGAAAAGATTCAAAACCATAAATTAAGCATGAGTTTGGAAATCAATATGCTAAGCATGAAACCGACGGACTCCGACTCCGCAATTTTTCATCGATATTGATTCAAGGAAAATTCATGGAAATATTATTAAATGGGATATTGAAACCCTAAAGAGGGTATTAAAAATATTAATAGATAGTAATAACATAGTTTAGATCAAAAATAGGTAAAAAATAGGAAGTTAAAAACCACAGTCCTAAAAAGGATATGGGTTTGGAAATCGAGGTCTTTAGAGTGAATTGACAAATTTCAACCCCGGAAAGGATTTTTATAGTTTATTTAGATAAGTTAGGCAAATATGAAGATGTTAGAAGTGATGAAACTTGAAAATGAAGTTGAAGTTAAGTATAGAAAATATCTAAGTAAAATAAGTACGTTGCGCGCGTAACCGACGAATTTCAGTTTTCGAAATTTTATAAAATTCTAGCCTAGGGAAAATTGATGAGAAAAAGATTAAAAATGATATTAGAAACCTAAATTAGTGATTAAAAATATTATTAGACAATAATAGAGTAATTAAGGATTCATTATAAAAAATAAGAAATGATGACATAATAAGCTGACCATTTAGCACCAAATGATAAATATGAAAAAAAAATAAAAAATAAATAATTATAAGGCCAGCAAAGTTGCTGACCAGGTATTGAAAAGGTGGATGGTGAATATTGAGCCAAAAATGCATGATAATAAAAATAAAAAAAAATATATATAAAGGCTTGTAATGTAATAAACTTCATTTTCTTTCACTACTAACTTAAAAATCTGTTGAAGTAAGAAAGAAGGGAGAGTGAGCAGCCAAAGGAAAGAAGAAAAATGTGAGGAGGAGAGGAAAAAAAATAATATTCAAAGGACAATTCAAACCTAGCTCATGTAAGGTAAGAATCATATTATACTTGTTAATCTTGAGCTTATTGTGATTGTGTTGTATTTTGTTGGTTTGTTTATTAGTTTTGTTGGGATGGTTGATGATGGATTGAGTTGGAGAAGAGTAAGAAATGAACAATAGGAGTATATTAAGGAATAAAAGGTTCATTTGGAGGTGGATTAGCAAGGAAAGTTAGTGGAAGTATGAAAGGGGGAAGATGATTAGGGTTTGGTGAGAAGGCCAAACTGCTGGAACTTGAGACTCCATTTGAAGAATGATAGAGCCCAAATTTGATCATGGAAAGAACAGAAAAGTTGAATCTTAGAATGTGAATTTGATGACTGGAAAAGGTATTGATTTGATTCTCAACAATTTGGGAGTTATGGGAGTGGAAGTGAGACTACCCTGCATGCAAGTCAGACTATAGTGTTGGAACTTGGGAGAGGAAACTGGACCTCTTGGAGAACTAATTTGGGAAAGGCCAAAAAATAAAAATTTTAACCTGATGTGTTTAGTTTATTTATCTAGAAGGAGGTCTAAGTCAATTCTTGATAATTTTGGAGATATTAGAGGGCAGACAACCTTGAGATTTCAGAAAGTTGGAGGCTGGGTTTGAATACTCTAGGATGAGAATTTGGAGATGACTAAAACATAATAAATGAAGCTTAGGGTTGAAATTAAGCAAATATAAAATTACTTAACCAAATCCAACAATAATAGAGAGATCTATTCAACAATTATCAGGGCTATCTTAGTACACAGGACAATCAGGGTTGCAGAGTTTCAGTGTGAGTATTAAGGGCCTTGGGGATAGAATTAACTCAAGGTCAAAACTAATAAATTTTTCCTCTATGAGTATATTTTCACCATGAAATAATTATATCAATTCGAGTTTTGTATATTGATATACACTAAAAAAGGTATGGAGAGCTCAGGGAACCTAGGCAACAGAATCAGGGCAAATTTTGGAAAGTCACCCTATGAGATAAAAAGGTTAAAATGGGTTTAATTTTGGATATATTGGAGATAAATGTGTTAATATTTCAATATCTTTATGTAATACCCTAACCTTATGAATAATCAAATGCATGATTACAAATGTGAATTTAATTCTATTGCATGGTTATTGATGTGAATTTGATGCATATAATGATATGTCTAATTGTTGAATTAATTATTAAATTCAACAAGTATGTGAATATGAGAAGGTGTAAATGAGATTAGTAAATGC